>CM077149.1:20227193-20443679 GCA_039583875.1 Platanthera guangdongensis
TTAAAATCAGAAAACCTCAAACTCTCTCAGGAGTTGGAGAACTATAGGGAATAGATAGCTACACTGAAAAGTGAGCTCTCTGAGGCCAAGAAGCTTGAAGAATCTCTCAATGGGAGAAGCCTCAAGCTGATGGACATCACAAGCACAGTGAACTCAAGATTCAATAGTACACTGGGCTTGGGTGCCTCATCCAGCCAACCTATTGTTCTAACAACTCCTATCAAGTTCATTTCTGACAAGGGAAAGGGAGTTGTAGAGGTTGCCAGGAAAAATTCTGATCTGCCTCAGAAAACTAAAGTCCAGCACAAATCGTCGAACGGAGATCGACGATCGCCGAATGAAGATCGACGATCGCCGAACGCAGCTCGACGATCTCAGGGAAAATCGTCGAACGCTGGTCGACGATCTCAACCAAAGTCGTCGAACGAAGCTCGACGATCTCATGTACCTGACCTCACCCATAGTCGACCGTCGAACGGAGCTCGACGATCTGACCCAAGATCGTCGAACTCAGCTCCAAGATCGTCGAACAGAGGTCAGAGCTCTGGAAAATTTCTCAAAGGCAAATCAAAATTGAATCCTGAGGGTTCTTCATCCCAAACCTTCAACCCTTATACTGAATGGATTTTACCTCCAAGGAGATATCATCCTGAAGGATATAAGAGTCAGCCAGGGATGTCTTTCATTTATGAATTTAGAGGTTATCAACCTAGGCCCAAGGTAAACTGGGTCAAAAACAAGTAAATTGCTTCATGTGCAGGTGAAGACCTATCCAACATCTAACCAGCAATGGTATTTGGATAGTGGGTGCTCTAAGCACATGACAGGGAACAAGGACAACCTCAGTTCCCTTTAGAGCCAAGCTTGGACCCAAAGTTATCTTTGGTGATTCCAACTTTGGACAAACTAAAGGATATGGTGCAGTCCAGATTGGTTCAGTAACCTTCAAGAAGGTAGCATATGTAGAAGGACTGAAGCACAACCTAATCAGCATCAGTCAGCTATGTGATGAAGGGTGCCAGGTGACCTTCAGCAAAACCTTATGCAAAATCAAGTCAGAGGACAACACAACTGTGTTGACAGGTAAAAGGAAAGGTAACATCTACCTAGTAGATTTTCTTTTAACTTCTATAGATATCAGTTTATTTAATTCAGTATGTAGACCAAATGTTTTATGGCATAAGAGATTAGGACACCTAAACCTTAGAACTATTGCTAGGCTCTCCAAGGACAACCTTGTTAGAGGACTACCTTCTGGCCCCTACAAGAAGGAAGGACTATGCAAGGCTTGTCAATTAGGCAAGCAAACTAAAAACAATTTTAAGTCACTTAATAAGAGTGATTCACCTAGGATATTATATCTGTTACACATGGATCTATTTGGACCCATCACAGTACAAAGCCTACGAGGGAAATCCTACACCTTAGTAATTGTAGATGACTTCTCTAGATTCACTTGGGTGTTCTTTCTAAGGAAGAAGTCTGATAACTTTAAGTGTCTGACAGAGTTTCTCAAATGTATACAGATTGAGTTCAATACTCACATTGCCCTGATCAGAAGTGATCATGGGACAGAGTTTGATTCTCTTCTTATGCAAGAGTTCTGTCAGAGTGAAGGGATCAGGCATACTTTCTCAGCTCCTAGAACTCCTCAACAAAATGGGGTAGCTGAAAGGGAAAATAGAACCCTTATTGAATCTGTCACTACATTGTTGTCAGATGCTCATCTACCTCTATCCTTTTGGGCAGAGGCAGTGAACACCTCCAACTATGTGCTGAACAGAAGTCTAATACATGAACTAAAGGGAAAGACTCCCTATGAATTACTCAAAGGGAAGAAACCTAAAGTTGACTATTTCAGAATTTTTGGTTGCATTTGCTATATTCACAATAATGATAAGAAATATTTAGCAAATTTCAAGTCAAAGCTGATGAAGGAGTGTTTCTGGGATACTCCATGATCAGCAAGGCCTATAGGGTCTATAATAAATCATCATTGAAAATTGAGGAATCTGTTCATGTTTCTTTTGATGAAACTAACATGTCTTTCAAGGAGAAGATTTCTTCTACCATAGAACCTTTGCAGGAACACTCTCTAGTTGAAGAAATGAACAAGTTACAGGTTGCTCAAGAGGATGAAAGCAGTGAAGATGAAGGGAATGCTCAACACATTGAAGCTCAGCTTGAAGAGCCAGTTGTTGTACCACAAGAGGAAACAACAACACAGGTTGGTGAACAATCAACACCCCCTGTTGATTTAGTAACATCAAGAGACCATCCAATTTCCCAGATAATTGGAGAAATCTCAGCTGGTGTGCAAACCAGAAATCAGGTCAACCAAAACCTGTTGCACACCTGCTTCCTTTCTCAAATTGAAGCTCAGTCCATTCAAGATGCAGAGCAAGATCCACACTGGATCATTGCAATGCAAGAGGAGTTGCATCAATTTGAGAGAAATAAAGTATGGGAACTAGTGCCAAAGCCTAAGGATCATTCTATTGTTGGAACAAAATGGGTATTCAGAAATAAACTGGATGATCAAGGAGTAATAATAAGGAACAAGGCAAGGCTAGTTGCCCAAGGATATTCTCAAGAAGAAGGAATTGACTACGACCAGACCTTTGCACCTGTTGCAAGATTGGAAGCCATCAGAATATTTCTAGCTTATGCAGCTCACAAAGGCTTCAAGGTTTATCAGATGGATGTCAAGAGTGCCTTCTTAAATGGAGACATCAAAGAGGAAGTCTATGTCAGACAACCTCCAGGTTTTATCTCTCCAACTTATCCTGATTATGTTTTTAGACTGAACAAAGCATTATATGGTCTCAAGCAAGCTCCTAGAGCATGGTATGAGACCCTAGCATGCTTTCTCTTGGAAAATGGTTTTATCAGGGGTAGAGTAGACCAAACTCTTTTTATTAGAACCCATAAGTCCCATACCCTACTAGTACAGATTTATGTAGACGATATCATCTTTGGTTCTACTGACTCAAAATTGTGCAGAAGGTTTTCTAACCTAATGCATTCTAAATTTGAGATGAGTAGCATGGGTGAGCTATCCTTCTTCCTAGGACTGCAAGTCAAACAACATGCTGAAGGCATCTTTATTTCTCAAACCAAATATGCTAATGAGCTGGTTAAGAAATTTGGCATGTCTGAGGCATCTTGTATGAAAACACCCATGCCTACCAATGCTGTATTGGATGCTGATGAACATGGGAAACCTGTTGATCAGACAACATATAGAGCAATGATTGGCTCTTTACTGTATCTTACAGCTAGTAGACCAGATATAATGTTTGCTACATGTATATGTGCTAGGTTCCAAGTAAGCCCTAGAGAGTCACACCTAACATTAGTAAAAAGGATTCTCAGGTATGTTAAAAGTTGTCCAAATCTAGGTCTCTGGTATCCAAAAGATTCAGCATTTGAGTTAACTGGATTCTCTGAAGCTGATTATGCTGGATGCAGAATTGACAGGAAAAGCACCAGTGGAACTTGTCAGTTCCTTGGTGATAGACTTGTCTCTTGGTTTTGCAAGAAACAAACATCTGTGTCAACTTCAACTGCTGAAGCTGAATATATGGCTGCAGGTAGTTGTTGTTCACAAATACTGTGGATTCAAAATCAACTCCTAGACTATGGTTACAACTTAGAGAAGTCAAAAATCTTTTGTGACAATACAAGTGCTATTTCCATAGCTCAAAATCCAGTCCTCCATAGTAGGACAAAACACATAGAGATTAGGCATCACTTCTTAAGGGACAATGTTGAAAAGAATAAAATTGAACTGCAATATATCCCAACTGATTTACAAAGGGGAGATATTTTCACCAAGCCTTTGGATGAAAAGAAACACACTTTCTTCCTAAATCAGTTAGGAATGTTAGATGGAGGAAGTCTTAAATAATACCCAAGATTTTGAAAGCTAAAAATTGACCAAGACTAGGCAAAATTCTGATTTTTCTTAGTGTCTAGAATTTTCTGATCTCTGAACTGCGCTCGACGATTTCCCCAAAGATCGTCGAACGGAGTTCGACGATTTCCAGAATCGTCGAACAGAGTTCAGCGCCCCTCAGATAGTGTGTACTATCTCTTCCGGTCAACGATCGTCGAACGGCGCTCGACGATTTGGTTCCCTGAACGATCGTCGAACGGAGCTCGATGCCTTTCCAAGATCGTCGAACGGAGATCGACGATGTTGGAGTCTCTTCAGATTCCTTTAGAAGCCTAGATCGTCGAACTGAGTTCAACGATCTTTCCAATTATGCGTCGAACCCTAATATAAAACTCATTTTTCGCCGTCGTTCTCTCTTGCGCTTTCAATTTCTCTGCAAAAATTTTCTTCCCTCCAAACAGTTCTACGCTTGTTCGATTTGTTTGTTAAGTTTTTGCAGGTACCATGGCCGTCTCAGTTGCTGTCCTCGCCGCAATGAAGTTTGATGCAGGATTTGACATTGATCTGGACTCCTTCAACACCACTGATCAAATCTTCCAGGACATCCTGAGTTTATTCAAGGATCAGCATTTGTCTGCCCTCATGACCACAAGAATCAAACTTGCCTCAGATGAAATAAAAGAATGGGTCTATACTGCTCACAACCTTGACAACAACACCATAGTTGGATCCATTGCTGGAACCCAGGTACCTCTGACCCCAACAGTTTTAACAGAGGTTTTTGGCTTGAGAAATGGTGAAGACACTGCTGAACTATCTGGAGAGGAATTTTCTGATATACTTGCCAGGATGGGTCATCCAGAGGGAAACCCTAGCAAGTTGTTTAAGAGGAACTTGTCAGTTGAATACAGGTTTCTAGCTGATGTTGTAGGCAAGGTGCTGTTGGCAAAGCATTCTGCACATGATACCATCTCCAGACATCAGCTCTGCCTCATGGGAGCTCTGGTAGATAGGAAAAGCTTAAACTGGGGAGAGGTCTTCTTTGACCTAATAAAGAAGAAGATTAATAAAACCTTTGTAAATTTTGGAAGAATTCTTGGAGTTTTCCTTCAGGCAAGGTGCCCTGCTCTGCTGGTCTCCTCTGGAGTGCACATCAATTCCTCCAAGAGACTCACCTGTGCCCTATTTGGGAAGTGGGACAGGCAAATTAGCAAGCCCAGCAGGCCCTCTTCAACTGCTCCTTCAGGCACCAGGACTCAAAGAGTCACTCCCCCTCAGGTTTCTGCTGCTGCAGAAGACCTGGTTGTTGCTGGTGCTGCTTCCTTTCCTCCTCCCAGTTCAACCCTACCTCCAGTTCCATCCACCATTACAATCTCCAGCCCATCTCCAACATCTATTCCATCTCCAGCAACAATTTCATCACCTCCAGTAGACCAATTCCACCCATTATTCTCATATCCACCTCCAGATGTCACCTCATCTCCATCCATACCATCATTCACCCTTCTGGATGAATCCTACATGGATGATTCCCCCTCTTCTCCTCAAGAATTACCCTCCTCCTCAACATCTTTCCAAGATCTCCTCCACCACATCCTTGACCAACCATCATTCACTCCATCCATATCCATACCCTTGTCCTCCATCTCCACAATCCCCACATCTCAGCCATCCATCCCTCCACCATTCAGCCCTCCACTTCCAGCTTCCTCAGCCATCCCAATACCATCTACCTCTGCTCCTCTTCTTGAGCAAGTAGATCTCTCAGCCCTTGCTGACAAGTTGTATGAGCTCATTGCCCCAAGGCTCTCCCTCCTCTTGGAGATCTCTTTGGCTCCTCTACACTTGTCAGTGGCAGCCCTCTCTGCCAGGCTTTCCTCTCTCCTTCCTCAAGCAGCACCTCCAGCAGTTTGCCTTGATACAGAGGTATCTGCATCCAGGCAGGGGGAGATGCCTTATGAAGCCAGCCTTCATGCTGCTGTTGCTGCTGCTTCTGCTCCTGCTACTGCTGCTGCTGCTGCTGCTGTGTTTGAATCTGCTGTTCCTGTTGCTGCTGCTCCAGTTCAGGCTCCTACTCCAGTCTTAGCAACAGACCTAAGGTCTTTGCTCTCTGCATTTGATACTGCATATTACAGCTACCTCCTAGAGCCACATGCTATCCAGCCCCAAGAAGATCTGTCCAAGGCTCTGGTGCCTCTCTCTGGCTGTGACCCCAACATTCTTTCCTCTTTTGTACTCTCAGTGATGACTGCTGCTGCTGCTGATGAAGAAAAGGCTGTATCTGCTTCTGAAACTGTCTTTGCTGTTGCTGAAGGAAATGTTCCACCTGCTGCTGAAATTCAAATTGTTTCTGATGAGCCCACATCCCAGGATTTTCTGATGACAGAGGCTGCTGTCTTTGAGCCTGCTGAAGATTTTGTTGTTGTTTCTGAAGCTGCTGCTGCCATCATTCCTGAAGTAACCAGTGTTGTTTCTGCTGTTGCTCCTGTATCTATTGTTACATCTGCTGCTGTATCTGTATCTGTTTCTGTTGCTCCCTCTGCTTCTGCCCCATCTGCTGCTGTTCAATTGAAAGAAGATTTGATGAAGAGGATTGATGCTTTATATGATGCTCAGAGCTCTGAATCTGATGACTACAACACTGCCTCTGATGATTCTTCTGCCACCATTGCAAGGAAAAGGAAGGCAAGAAGTAAGGCAATGAAAAGGGTTCCACCTGCCAAAGTAAAAGATGATAATGATGTTCCTTATTATATTCTGCACAACTGCCCAATTACTGAACATTGGATGCAGTATTCCAAAAATCAGTTAAAAGCAATGAAGAAGAAAAGGAAGTATGAGAAGGGCTCCTCCCAGTTCAAGCACCCTCATCCTCCTCCACCACCTCCACCTGATGCAGGTGCAGGTGGCAGCTCTGCAAGCCAAGCCCCATCTAGAAGCCAGGCTCCCTACCAACCCCATGCTAGAACCTATCAAAGGGAAAGCCAGTCTAGGGGCTCTTACTCTAGGAGAGGAGGATATAGGGGAAATCAAAGAGAGACTCAAGTCTATTCTAAAGGGCATTCCAGGCAGCATCCTTACTCCAGGGGAGGACATGCTTCATCTGATACTTCTTCTGGTCCATTCCCCTATAAGCTCAGAGAAACTGTGACTGCCAGGACTCCTCAAGATAATTCTTCCAACAGGTATGAGCCACATGTACCATTTGAGGACCCTGAGAAGAATCCTGTTGCTTAGACTGCTAGGATGAAGGAGTTGGCTGCACTAGACCAGATAAAGAAAGCCAAAGAACAAGGCCTAGACACTTCCAATATTTCTACTATGCCAGAACAAAGACAGAAGGAATTAGAGAGATATGCCTCCAGCAAGTTCTTTGATGCAGACAGATACATGGAGTTGCATCCTGCTGCTGTAGTTCCCAGGACTTCAAAGCAAATTTATTTGGGTGCAGCAGATGATACCAGATCCAAACAAGAAGCTTTAGATCCCAACAGAGAAATCAAAATGGTAAAAGGCAAAGAGAAAAAGTAACTCTGTAAGGTGACAATCCTTGGTTTTTCTGACTGCTGTCTGGATATCATGTTATATACATTTCTCTGTGATGTTTCTGCATTGTGTCTAGCTGCTATTGTTTTCATGTTTTTCTGATTGCATGATGTTATTTGATTTTTCCAAAGTCTGTAAATAGTAATCCTAACCCAAATAGGGGGAGATTGTTGGAACACCCTATTACTAATTTGGGTCAGGATCACTATGTCTCTAGAAATCTGTGTTTGACCTTCTGTATAGCTTAATAGGTCAATTAGAATTGAGTCTAAGGGTTAGAAGTCTAGGATTGGAAGCTGCCCTGAAGACCAAGTTTTTCTGTAGACCAAGTCTAATCGTCGAGCTCAGCACGACGATTCGTCGAACTCCGGTCGACGATCGTCTAGCTCAACTTCGACAGATCGTCGAGCTCCATTCGACGATCGCTGAGCTCAACCTCATAATATCGTCGAGCTCCACTCGACGATCGCTGAGCTCAACTTCACAATATTGTCGAACTCCATTCGACGATCGGTGAGCTCAGGTCGACGATTTTAACTCTGCATTGGATCCTTATCTCTGAGCTCAGTTCGACGATCTTTGAGCTCAGATCGACGATTATTTTGCTGCTTGAATTTTCCAGTTCGCTGAGCTCAGCTCGACGATAGCAGAGCTCAGTTCGACATTTTCAGTTATCTTTCAGAATTCAAATTCAAATCAGATAGAAGTTATTCTGCATTTAATTCAGAAGATCTGCCAGCCGTTTTCATTTACTTCTGGAGCAAGTTTCAAGGGATTTTTCAAGGAACAATTCAGTGGACTTTCCTTCAGAAGAAATTATGCAATTAAGGCTGTAATCAATGCAGACCAACGACTATCTTTGACAGAGTGATATTCTATTCTGGCACAGAGAATAAAAGACAGAATGTTTTTGAATGAAATAGAGAAGAAATACAGAGATTGACAAGAAGAGGACACACAACTCAGAATACAGAGACTCTTTCAAAATATTCTGTCAACAAGAATTCTGAAGAACACTCATCAGAGAGATCAAGCTTTCAAAAATTCTTCAGCTCTCAAAGTGTTCAAGGCCAATATCATTTCAAGACTCCAGACACTCAACATTTCAGCTTGCTGAAATCATCTTTTGCTGGAGATCTATCTTTGAAGGCCTATCACCCTCAGCAAAGCTCATCTTCCTGAAGATCAAGGACTCAGGGGGAGCTTTGATATCAATCCACTTAGTCTTCTCAGTTGATTGAGAAAGAGAAGACTGCCATCACTCTCTCACCCCCACTCTGTAAAGGGTTTTTCAAACTCCCTTCAAAAGTTTGAATCTGATTTTTGAGCACCTTGTCAAAAGCTCATTGGTGGCAAGACACCTGATCAAAAAATCTGATTTGGTTTTTGAGCACCTTATCAAAAGCTCATTGGTGCCCAGGACACCTGATCAACTCATCCTGCAGTGGATTCCTACCTAGGGTGGTAGAAGAGTGGATGTACCCAAGTTTGGGGAACCACTATATTTCCTTGTGTCATCTGGTTCTGCATATTTTCTTTTTGTTTCTGGCCTAGATTTTCTTGTGCTTAGTTTCTGCATAGCTTAGTTTTGTTATTAGTTGTATTTCTGCTTCCCTGCTCACACTCATTACAACAATTGTTGTAAAGCTTTGGAAAAGTTTTTTTTTGTGTTCAAAAAGCACCATATACTCTATTCACCCCCCTCTAGAGTATATCAGATCTAGTTTCCCCTTTCATGGAGTTTCTAGCAGATTATCAGTATGAGATGCACTACCACCCTGGGAAGGCGAATATGGTGGCAGATGCGCTGAGCCGGAAGGCCACAAACTCTGGAGCAGTACCGCAGTTGATGGCCTTGGAGTTGGTCCAGATGTTGGAAAAGATGCAGATATCCTTTGTGTCCGAGGATCACCCTAAGCTGTACCGGGAGTACCTAGCGTCGTTGGTTGCCCCAGATGATATTCGAGACCGAGTCAGAGATGGGCAGAGGCAGGATGTCCATCTAGAGCCGATATTCCGGGCCTTAGAAGCAGGCATTGCTGGAGATTACTCGCTGAGGGATGGTCTAGTGTGTTTCAGAGGACAGATTTATATACCAGAGGGAGGCCAGGTCCGGGAAGATATCATGACGGAGGCTCATTGCAGTCAATATTCAGTACACTCAGGAGTTACAAAGATGACTGCGGACCTGAAGAAAATCATGTATTGGTCGGGCATGAATAAGGATATTACCTACTTCGTGACCCACTGCGAGGCTTTCCAGCTGGTGAAGGTAGAGTGTAGAAACCCCACAGGATTATTGCAGCCACTCCTAGTGCCGGAGTGAAAGTTCTATGATATCGCAATGGACTTCATTCATGGGCTTCCCCGATCGTGTATGGGAAACGATTCGATCCGGGTGATCGTCGACCGACTGACGAAGGTAGCCAGATTTATTCCGATCAGAAAGGATGACTCGGTTGGTGTGCTGGTTCAGAAATTCGTGGAGCAGTTCGTCCGTTATCATGACGTACCCAGGTCGATTGTATCGGATCAGGATGGACGGTTTACGTCCAGGGAGTGGAGATCAGTGCAGACTTACTTGCGCACTCGGATAACATTCAGTACAACTTTTTATCCCCAGACTGATGGGCAGACGGAATGCACTAATCGGACCATGGAAGATCTGCTACAACTTTGCATATTGGATCATGGTGAGCCCTGGGAGAAGCTGTTTCCACTTATTGAGTTCTCATATAATAATAGCTACCAGTCCAGCATAAGGATGGCTCCTTATGAGGCCCTGTACGGACGGAGGTGTAGGAGTCCACTGTCATGGATACAGGATGAGGATCCGAAGGCTTTGGGTTCAGAGTTTGTTGAGGACACCGAGGCTCAGGTGAGCATGATACGAGATAGGACGCTAGAGGCACAGAGCCGATAGGCTAATTATTACGACACTCGGCATCGTCAGGTGGAGTTCCAGGTGGGGGACCAGGTGTTCTTGAAGATCCGACCAATGCATGGGGTTTCACGGGTACGTGGTCGGAAGAAGAAGCTCAGCTTAAGATATATGGAGCCTTATAGGATTCGGGAGCGGATCCGTCCCTTGGCTTATAGGCTAGAGCTGCCACCAGAGCTGGCGAGCCTGCACGACGTGTTCCATGTATCCTCTCTTAGGAGGGCTCTACTACGCCCGGAGCAGCAGATTACGGCCATGTATAGGCTTGTAGCATCTGATCGATCAGTTCACCTGGAACCGGTCCAGATCGACGACAAGGTACTACGAGTCTTGCGCCGCAAGAAGGTTCCATTGGTCAAGGTCCCGTGGAGGAATCATAGGCGAGAGGAGCACACATGGGAGCCTCAAGACTTGATGCAACAGAGGTACCCAAAGCTTTTTAGTCAGGTATTACTCACAACCTCTCGGGATGTTATAATTTTCCTTTCATATTTGAAACCCCGCAGGCCTAACTAGAATTTTGAGGACGAAATTTTTTTGTTTATATATTGAGATTTGTAACATCCCTCAAACAACTAGACCCCTAGGAGTGGTTTTATCATGACTAGGTCATGACAAAATCCAAGGAAGCCTAAGAAGGCAAAGTGAACCTATGAATGTAGGTGAGACCACTATGGTCTGCAAATAGTAGATTTTTGAACCCTAGTTAAAGATGATCATGGGGCTTCACCAAGACTTCAAGACCCCATCATGGTCTCACCAATCTATTGTAAGGTGCCCTAACTAAGGGCAATATGCCCTAGTAAAGCCCAACTAACCCTACCAGGGTCTTCCTAATCCTAAAGCGGGGTCAATGTGTCACTAAGGACCCATGGAGGGCAGTCAAAGTGGTTAAGTTGACCAAAGTCAACTCTAACCCTAAATGGGTCAAACTAACCTACATAGGGTCAACTGACCTTCCCTTAGCTAAGTGGATCCCACTCATGTCCTCCTAACCCTAGGGTGAGGTCAATGGGCCACCAAGGACCCATCGGGGTCAACCAAAGAGTTTAGGTTGACCAAAGTCAACCCTAGCCTTAATTTGGTCAAAGTACCCTTCCTAAGGGCAAGTGACCCACAGTGTGCAAGTTGACCCTACCCAAGTACTTATATACTTTAGGAGAGGCCCATGGGTCACCAAGGACCCATTGGGGTCAACCCTAGTGGCTAATTTGACTAAAGTCAACCCTTGGGTCAAAGTGGTCAAACTAGCCTAAATGGCTAACTCAAGCCCAATCCAAGTGGGCTAGGCCTAGGCAAGTGTGGCCCATTGGTCTAGGAGGTGGTGAGACACATTTTAGGCCCACAAAATTCAGAAATGGGTGACTAGGAGAGAGAAATAGGGAGTTACCCAAACTTGGAGGAGAGAGAAAGAGGTGCTTAATGCCCATCATGGCCATGGAGGCCCCATAACTCTCCCTTTTGATGGGGCTTTAACTCCTTGAATCAGGGGAGGAGTTTTTCAGGAGGTGGCCGACCAGTGGGGTGGCTCAGCCCTTCAAATTTGAAGAAACCGAAATTACCCATTATGACCATTCATGGCCATTGGAGTTACACCCTTCCCCTTCCCCAATTGAGAATCTTAAAAGCATCACCAGGCAGAGGGGAGAAGGTTACAACCTTCACCTGGAGGATTCAAGGCGTTTGACTATGCTATTGCAGAAATCCGATCGCCGCCACCACCGCCATGTCAACCCGAAGATCAGCTCGCCTCCATCCCTCCCAACAGGTCCTCCTTTTCTCCTTCTTCCATGGGTAGATCATAGAAACTCTTAGGGCCATGGTTCGGGCTCAATTGAGCCCAATCGGGAGAGATTTTCTCCACATTTTTCCTCAAAAACTTACCTATCGGGTTCGCCAAAATAGGCTTCTCCGGCAGCTGTGCCGCCTCCTGGCGTTAGCCACCACCTCAACGGAGGTGGTGGTGGCGGTGGCCGGCCAGGGAGGTGGCTGGATGGCCGGTGGTGGCGTTTGGAAACTGCTCCAGGCAGGTTGAATCATAGCCATTGGCACGCAGGGATGATGACGGGTTGTCGTCCAAATGTGCGCCAAGATTCGTGCAGTATAAGAATTAAACTATAGGATTATACTATTACATTTTAATGAATCTGTCACACTTTTACTATTTAATGTTATAAAAATTATTAAAAATACTTAGAAGCTCTGTATGAGAAAATGGTCAACATAAAATTTGTAGCCTTGTGGGTCTAGTTTACTATAAAATTGGTTTGAAACAATTTGGGTGCTTGGTTTGACCAGGGCACCCATTTTGGTGGGGTCTATACATAGGGCTAGGCAGAAATTAAAATAGGTGCCCACAATTCATCTCTTGTCCAAATGACTTGAAATTTTGACAGGAAGTCACCCTAGTACATATCTAGGTCTTGCACAAAAAGGAGAAGTTTTGGGGACAATTTTTCTATAGTTTTGGAAATTATTTAATTTCTCTAGGGTAAAATAATTTAGGGAACAAATGACTCCCAAACTCACCCAAATTTTGGTGAGTGGTGCTTGGGGTCATTATAAAGCTCTGGTTAAAATTTCATCTCATTTGAAGATGGTTTGAATTGAAATCATGCAAACCCTAGCCTTGCCATAATAAGGGTATTTTGGTCAAAAAGTGCACTTTAGGTTTTGAGTGGCCAAATCACCTCAACAGAAATGGAAATTGGGGCCACTGACTTGGCATGGCTTTTAACACCTCCCCATGGAAGATGGGGTAGATTGGAATAGATTTGCCCTAAGATCTAAGGCCAAACCCTAGGGAAGGGCTTTTGTGTCTTGTGAAAGGCATGAGGTCAAAGGACCTTATATGACCTTGAAATTTTGTAAGGAGGGTATTAGGATAGCTAAATCCCTCTGGTAAAAATTTTAGGGGATTTGGGAAAGGGTAGCCCCACAAAACCCTAACCCTAATTTAGGATACAAACTTTTTAGTGCTAGAATAGGTTAGTAAAACTACTTGAACAATAATGAAATTTGGGTAGTGTGGTCATAAGGATAGATTTTACCTCTGATAATTTAATTGAGAATTTTGGGATATTAATTTTAGTACTTCCTTTATAAATACATGAGTTAGCCCTACTTATTTATCTGGATATTATGATCCCACTTTCCATTAGAAGGTCATGAAAATTAGGTAGAGGGAGTTTCAGACCTTATTTCTTATGTATGAATTTTATTAGAATTTTTGAATACATATTTGCAGTACCTACTTCACAAGCTCATTAACTTGGAAAATTGTTCAATAAATTGTTTAGAGCTTATTACTTGCTAATTAATTATGAAACCTGACCTAGAGCATTTATATATCCTTACAATCATCCTTCAATTTTCATAGAATTTTTGGAAACATGTTTGCTGCACTTGCCTCTTAAAATTGATAAAAATAGGTTATATTCAAAATTCGAATTAGAGGCTAAACCTTGTTGAAAAATTGGGAGACTTTGGATTTTATGTTAAATTGTCATATTTAATTTATCATAAATTTTGTGGAGCATTTGCTTGTCTGAAATTTGTGCTTCATGTTCAACTTGGGGTTTCTGGATTACTAGAATAATTAAATAAATTACTAGAGAAATTAGGAAAATTATGAAATTCTAGAATTAGGTTAAAAAAGCCATGACAGCCCTCTTTTGATTATTATAGGGATGTTGTATGAATATTTTGAGTACCTCTCATTTTACACTTCATATAGCTTAGGTTGGTCTGCATTCAGTAAAACTGCAGAAATTATGTTGGAATATGAATTTGGGCACACAAGTTGGGGTTAGAGATTTGGCTGGTTTGGATAAATAAAAATGAGTTCATCATTGGAAGATAGGATGAGTAGAGTGTTGGATTGGCTAGTGTTAAGTGGTGCTCGGGATCGACGAAAGATCATCTTTCCCGTGAGGAGGAAGCGTCAAATACTCTAGGGTTAGATCCAATACAACAAGTAATGGTTTGAGAAATTTGATAGCAACCAATAATAGTAAGTGCCTTACGAAAGGGAGCTTTGGGCGTAATCCCATCGTAGTTCCTAGTGCCTTGGAGAGCCCTTCACGGGGAACACCTTGGGCAGTCCTAGGATAACCTAAACGGTAGGTAAAACTAAATTGCAAGAGTAACTAGTGTAACTAGGGGTTCACTTTCACTCACCTCGATGTCTCGGGATGTTAGTTTGGGTCACCCGGGCAGTTGGCTCGGTGAATTTGGTGATGGGCAGGTTGGCCCGATGAGCTTTGGCTCGGTTGATGTTTGTGATGGGCAGGTTGGCCCGACGAGCTTTGGCTCGGTTGTTGTTTGTCAAGGACGGGTTGGTCTGGGGAGCCTTAGCTCAGTGGTTATACATCAAGGTTGCATGTGCATAAAGTATAAGGTGGTGGGTCTTCGAAATTGGAGAGTGGATGCACCGACGCCAATACGTTGACTCGGCAAGTGTGGTTTAGCACTTGTCCAAATAAAGTCCGGTGCGCCAGCCAACAAGAGTACACAGGAGCTCCGCTTAGTGCACCAGTGTCGAGGCATATGATAGGTCTGATTGGTAGTATAATTACCCGTTTAGAGGTGGGCGAGGCCCAACCCACCGCTTCCGTTTGTCACTACGGAGGTATCCTGGGAGGTTCGACTCCAGAAAGGGGGAACTAAAGGTTTGTGTACACAGAGTCGAGTGGGTGAGTTGCACTTGCATGTTCACATCATGGCATAAATGTATTTCATAGCATAATCATTACATATAACCCGACACCTATTGTCTAAGTGGTATGAGACGCTTATACAATAGGCCATGCAAAACGACCCCTTGGTTTATAAGTTCATGCGAGCGCGCTTATAAGTTAAGGTTTTATTTCAGTAAATATAAATATAGAATTGCTAGAAAACCGACACCCTATCGTATAAATTGGTATGAGACTTTTTATACGATAGGAGCCCTGCAAAAGATCCATTGGCTTATGTGTTTTCACATAAGTTAAGATTACTTTTCTTGTTCAGTCTTTTTACCTTCATTCTATCTTGTATACTATAGAACTGCTAGTATAGTTTCGTCGGCATCTGCTTATTTGTTATTCTCCACCTTTATGCCCTCTCCTTTCCTCCTCCCCGCTCAGTGCCTAGGTGCCATGGGGGAAGGAGCGGGGGATGATAGGGCTTAGTGTTTTAGACTAACGGTTTTCGAACCATATCATTTTACGGGACCATGGAGCCCAGCATGGATGAGCAGCCTCGGAGGTCGACACGCTTGGAGATGGGGCAGTCTAGTACCGGAGTTCAGATGGCAGGGACTATGAGTCCCGATCTCTAGTAGTTATTTTGGTTTTGCCTTCGTGTCGAGTGATATGTAGTGAGGTCTTGATGTACTGGGCATGAGCCCAAGATTTGATATTTTTTAGTATTTCTGTGGACTCTCCCTTCGTGGAGTTTATTTACTATATATGTGATTTGCATGGACTTACTTTATTATTTTGCTACAGTTGTGATCGATTTGGCCGGCAGGATTGACGTTTTGTAGTGATGACCTTCCCGGGCACGAAGGTGTCACCGCAAAGCGACGGTTCTGGGCCTAAGACCCCTGAGTTTCAAAAAAATGGGGGGTCTTACATTTGTTCATATAAGATGGTTTAGCATGATTCCAATGACCATAAATACTCTCACGGTCATGGCTGTTTGAAGGAAACTGAACTTTATTAAACTTGACTGAAGCCTTAGAGGCTAGTGGCCCCACTTGAGCTTTGCCCTTTCCCTTAGGATTAGTAGTTCTTGTGTTTCACTTGAATCCCAACCCTTTATTTCCCTTTTTGGAGGAGAATGAGTCTATCAAGGGCAACACTGTGCTAGTCTTGGATTAGCTAGCCACTAGTTCCCTCTCCTTTTGGAGCCTTCGCTCAAGATTCCTGATATGGTTGTTCTTGAAGGTTATGGTGCTCATCTTATGGATTGTAACATTCTTCAGTTTGTTGACTTCTTAAGTCTTCAGATCCAGCAATTTTGTTGAATCTAAAGCAACAAGCTTTAAGGGGGCAATTTCTTGAACCTTTTGTTTGGCCAGGAGCTTGTTCTTCTTAAAAGCCTGGAGAAGTGCACCATAATTATCAATCAATTAATTGATGTCTCCCTCAGATCTTGAGCCATCATCAACACTTGATGCAAAGGCACAGGAATCTGTTACAGATTCATAATCTGAACATGCAGAGCCAGTGACATAATGTTACTTGCATGCATCTGGCTGATCCTGCCTGATTTCTTCATCTGATATGGCCATCATCCCAAGGCAGTAGCTGTCTTCTTGAGAATCCACCTCTGAATTACCATCTGATTGCGATAGAGGGGCTCTGTCTTCAATCCTGACAGCAAGATGCACCTCCTCAACTTCTTCTTCTAAAGCAGCCAGCCTTTTGATGCAGTCTTCTTCAACAACTCCTTCTTTAGTAGAGTACAGCCTAATTTAGGCTTCTTCTTCTTCTTCTGACTCTGATGAGGAGGAGTCAGTACAGCTTTTTTGATTTTTGGCAAAGAGAGATTTCTCCTTCTTGCCTTTTTGCTGGTGATCCTTTTTCTAACCATGTTCCTTCCTTTTGACTGGGCAGTCAGCTATTACATGCCCAAGTTTTCTGCAATGATAACAAGTCATGTTAGAGAAAACATATTTACCAGATTTGGAAACGTACCTGTCCTCCTTAGAGGATTTTCTCCTGCCCTTATAGTAGTCATCCTTAGGATGAGAGGAGGAGGAAGGCCAGCCTCTGTAGTGCTTCTTCTTCAAGAATTTCTGGAATTGCCTGTTGAAGGCAACAAAGAATTCATCAGACCATTGGAAGTCTGATGTGCTTTCCTCTGATTTTCCAGACTCAGATTCAGCATCTCTCCTTAGTGGAGAGGGTGACTTCATTCTACTTTTGCTGGAGCCTTCAACTTTGAATGCCACAGACTTGTCCCTTGCCTGAGGCTTGTTGTTGTTCTCCTCATCTTTCCTGGCAGCCAGCTGCATCTCATATGAAAGCAGCTTTTCAAAGAGGGTGTGAGGAGTTGTTTCACCCAAATTTGTCACTTCTCTTATGTCACAGATTTTTATGTCTAACTCTCTAGAGAGAGATCTAAGGAACTTGTCATTTAGTTCATAGTGACTGAAAACTCTTCCATAAGTCTTCAGCTCATTCACAATCCTGAAGAACTTCTCATAACAGATGATTATGTTGTCCCCCTTGGATTGCCTGAAAGCCTTATACTCTTGGTTGAGCATGGACTTCCTGTCATCTCTGACCTCATCTGTCCCCTCCATGTAGATCACTAGTGTTTCCCACATCTCCTTTGTTATTTAGCAATGGATCATATTCTGGAGTGTAGAATCATTCACAGCACTCATAATGATATTCTTTGCCCTCTTGTCTATTGAGGCCAGGGCCAACTCATCCATGGTCATCTCATCATAAGTTTTGGGGGTCTTGACATTGACATCCAGCATTGAGACCTTCATAGGGATGAAAGGTCCTTCTTCAACTGTAATGTACATCCTAGGGTCAGCAGCTTCCATGAACTGCCTTGCCCTTGCTTTCTCGATGCCAAAATATCCCTTCCTATAGATTGGAAGTCTCACAGCACTCAGCTCCCTATTGGTCATTCCTGAACCCATGGATACTGACTTCTAGCTAACATTGGAGATCAACTCAGACTGTTAAGCCTTTAACGAGTAAACTGGCTTTGATACCAGTTGAAAGTCTTGTTTTCAAGGCTATCTTTACACCTAGAGGGGGGTGAATATGTTTTTGTATGCGTTTAAGTTTTCTAATCAATTAATTAGATTACTATGTTTGTTGATTAGATTAGATCAGCTTTCAAGAATATTCACAGACGACATAGCAAATTTATAGTGGTTCCCCAATCTTGGGTACATCCACTGTCCCTCTGCTCC
The DNA here is from genome assembly GCA_039583875.1 of Platanthera guangdongensis. Classification (NCBI taxonomy): domain Eukaryota; kingdom Viridiplantae; phylum Streptophyta; class Magnoliopsida; order Asparagales; family Orchidaceae; genus Platanthera; species Platanthera guangdongensis. Next base: position 20,245,506 of record CM077149.1, read on the forward strand.
TATGTAACAGTGTGTTAGATTCAGCTCTTCCTCCAAAACTCAGCTTCTAAATAACTTACAACACCGATCCCGCAAGATCACACGGGTCACACAGACCAACAACCAATGCACTAATCCAACCCATGTCACAAAGACCTATCACCTGGCACAAAGCCAAACACACAGGTCACTAAGACCACAACCTTTATAGAACATGCTTACAACTCCTGATTCAATAAGAATCTTTACAGAAAAAAATAGAGGTAAAGAATGAGATATTAAGACACCAGAGCAAGCTCTGTGTCTCCTTCTTCTTGGACTAAGCAGATATCAGACCCAAGATATTGCTGTTGAAGACAATATGTAGACAGTGGACTCTATCTTCAAACAACTTCCTTTCTCCTGCAGTACTTGTAGATCTGCTAGCTTTAGAACACCTTCTAATCCTGCTGATGTAGATGGGGATTGCTTTAGCTATCACTTTCCCAGCAAGGTTCTCTGTGCTGAACAACTTCTCCAAGCTCGACGAAAATGGTGAGGAAGAAGATGAAGTTCAGCCGCACTTGTTGTTTTCAGAAAATCTAGACAAGGAATCGATATATTGCACATGCTGATTTGCTCCTTTTTATTCTTTGAAGGCCAATTGGGCAGTGGGTCCCACCACCAGGATTGATGGCCGAGATTTAGCCAATTCAGCCCATGCTTTCCATTAATTTCTGCTTCAATGGCTCTATGCCGTGAGTGGGCCCCAACACTTAATGATGAGATAATCCTTAGTAATTGCAGAAGATATCAACAGCTGGCCCCACTAACGTCTCTGGCACCATTTTCGCAACATTTGAATTTTGGCTTACTTTTTTACTTTGCTGACGTCAGCATGACTCAACATCTGTGGACTTGGCCAAAATTCAATCTTTAGTACCAAAGGCATTGAGTGAGTAGGCATCACTCAACGCCACAACACTTAGACAACATTTTGTCTGTCTAGGTATTGGGCTCGACGAACGCTGAGCTCCGTTCGACGAACGACAAGCTCAGCTCTATAAGGGCATAAAAATCAGTTCGACAAACTGCGGGCTTAGTTCGACGAACGCTGAGTTCAGTTCAACGAAACTGAGCTCGACGAAATCATAAAGTCAGTTCGATGAACTATAGACTTAGCTCGACATTTTGTTAAACTCAGTTCGACGAACACCAGGCTCAGTTCGACGAACGTTGAGCTCAGGTCAACGAAAGCCAAACTATCCATGCATTAGGGCTTAGCCAAATTTTTGCTTCAAGGCATTGATAGCATCGAGAGCATTGAGAAAGCTTGCCTCACTCAACGCTTTTTGCCTAGCAAGTTTCTGTGCCTTGGCATTGAGAGAGTGATCTCCACTCAATGCCAAACTACTTAACAGACTTTCTGTTATCTGGCATTGAGAGAGTAAGCCACACTCAATGCCTTTTGCCTTGGCGTTGAGAGAGTAAGCTCCACTCAACGTCAAACTACTTAACAGAATTTCTGTTTATCTGGCGTTGAGAGAGTAAGCTACACTCAAAGCCTTTTTCCTTGGCGTTGAGAGAGTGAGCTCCACTCAATGACGAATTACTTAATAGAATTTTTCTATTATCTGGCATTGAGTGAGTAAGCTACACTCAACGCCTGTGGACTTAGTCAAATTTGTGCGAACAGACCAGAAGAAATCGGAAATGGAATAACATAAATTTTATTTTCCAAAAACGGTGTGTATTACAAAGGTATAGCCTCCCTTTTATAGAATGGAGGAGATGGGAGAGATTACAATTAAGCAATCTGGGACTAAATAATTACAGTTATAAGCGGTTTAACATAAAAACAAGTCGACCAAGCCGCGCGAATAGACGAATAGATGAATAGACTAACGGCCCGGCAACCACCAGAAGGAGAGAACAAGCCGTCATGGGAGACTGCCAGGCCGCCCGGTTTCCAAGTCGCCTGAGAGAAATCGTCAGACTGCTGGACACCAACAACAACCGTCCGGCTACCAAACCGCTGGAGAGAAAGCGACAGACCGCACGGTCTGTAATCCGCCAGAGTCAGACCGCCAGACCGCCCGGTCACCATACTACGACACTCCTCGTCAAGTTGGAGCATATATATCGATCATGCTCAGCTTGTCGCAAATGTGAAGAAAGGAGGTAGATATCAGCTTGGTGAAAATATCAGCCAACTCTTTATCGGAGGTGATGAACGGAGTATAAATTTATTCCTTCAAAATCTCTTCCCGAATAAAGTGGCAGTCGACTTCAATGTGCTTTGTTATCTCATGGAAGACCAAATTTTTGGAGATATATATAGCGGCCTTATTGTCACAAAACATAGGTAGAAGATGATTGTAGATCTCTCTTAAGTCAAGCATGAGAGCCCGTAACCAGTTTAACTCACATGTGGTCGACGCCATACTTCGATATTCTACTTCTGCACTGGACCTAGAGACGACAGACTTTTTCTTGCTCTTTCAGCTCACATGGTTTCCCACCACAAAGGTGCAAAAGCTCGATGTTGACTTGCGGTCTCCTTTGTCGTCAACATAGCTCGAATCTGTGTACGCTTCAACCCTCAAATGAGCATTCTTCTGAAAGAGTAGTCCTTTCCCAGCTGCCGATTTAACATATTCCAATATACTCAAGGCCGATTGTAGATGACACTCCTTAGGAGCTTGCATGAATTGACTAACCTTACCTACAATATAGACAATGTCGGGTCTGGTCACCGTGAGATATATATAAATTTGACAACCAGCCATTTGTACCTCGTAACATCTGAAAGAAGAGGAGAGTCATCCGTCCAGGTTTTATCTTCTCCAGTCGCCAAGGGGCATCAGATAGGTTTAGCCCCAGTCAACCCTGCATCTTTTACCAAATCAAGAGCATACTTGTGTTGGGAGAGGACTAGGAAATTGGGTTTCCGCAAGATTTATATCCCCAGAAAGTATTTTGGGGAGCCCATATCCTTTGTGACCAGGTGTTAACAAAGATGCTTCTTTGTTAAGGTTATCCCAGCCTGGTCATCTCTAGTGAGAAGAATATCATCCACATATACCGAAAGCACCACCAAACCCAGGGAGGTTTTGCGAATAAATAAATAGTGATCGGCAGAGATTCTCGTAAAACCCACGGCCGCCACAATACCGCTAAACTTGTCAAACCAAACCCGAGGGCTTTGCTTTAGGTCATAGATAGCCTTATTTAGCCGACATACCTGTGTATCTCCCTGAGTAACATACCCTGAAGGTTGCTCCATGTAGACATCCTCCTGAAGATCCGCATATAGAAAGGCATTCTTGATATCCAATTGGAAAATGGGTCAATCCATGTTGACAGCCACAGAGAGGAGGACCCTGATAGTGCTAAGATGAGCAACTGGAGAGAAAGTGTCAAAATAGTCAACATCATAAGTCTAGGTAAAGCCTTTGGCAACAAGCCGGGCCTTGTAATGATCCACACTGCCGTCCGGTCAGAACTTCACCACAAATACCCAGCAACAGCCAACAACATCTGTGCCGTAGGGAGGAGGAACCAGGGTCCACGTACCCCGTTCAGTGAGAGTAGCAATCTCCTCATCCATGACAGCTTTCCAATGTGGAACAGTAAGGTCCTCCTGATAGGAATGAAGGGTGGTAGTGGCAGAGATAGCCAGTGCAAAAGATCTATGACAAGGAGTAAGACAATCATAAGAAACAACAGCAGTAGGCAGGTGCTTAGTACATGCCTGAACCCCTTTGCGAAGAGCAATGGGAAGATCCAGGTCAGCGGGTTCCACAATATCTAGAGCATCCGTTATGGAGAGAGCTGGCCCGGGAGGAGAGAGCGAGAATGGCGGAGAGGTGGGAGATAGCGGAGGTGGAGAGAGAGGAGGAGACGATGGAGATGGTGGAGGAGGAAATACCTCGGTAGGTATCGATGGGATGGATGGAATAGTAGGAAAAGCACAAGCCGCAGGTAGAGGGGAAGAGTCGTTAGAGAAATAGGGAGCATTCTCGAAGAAGGTAACCTCAGCGGAGATGAACTGCTTACGAAGAATGAGGTCAAAACAACAATAGCCTTTTTGAGTGGTAGAGTATCCCAGAAAGACACATTTTGTGGAGCGAGGTGAGAGTTTGTCGCGGGTGGCGGAGGGAGCGTGCATAAAGGTTGTGCACCCAAAGATACGTAGAGGGAGAGGAAAAGGATCCTTGCCCGGATAGAGAATGGAGAAGGGGGTTTGACCTTGGAGAACCATGGAGGGAATGCGATTGATGAAATAGCAAGAAATGAGATACATATAGCCCCAGTAGGAGCGAGGGACATGCATCTGCGTTAGCAGAGTGCGAGCGACATCAAAGAGGTGACGGTTTTTGCGTTCCGCCACTCCATTTTGTTGTGAGGAATAGACGCAACTTGTTTGATGAACAATCCCATGTTGCGTACAAAAAGATGAAAAAGCTTGACTAATATACTCCCTAGCACTATCAGAGCATAAGATTTTAATTGAAACACCAAACTGATTTTGAATTAAATGATAAAAAGATGTCCATACATCGAATAATTCAGAGTGGTCTCATAAGAGATACACCCAAGTACATCAAGATAAGTCATCAATGAAAGTAACAAAATAAGAACTATCCCGACCAACGGTGAGGGTAGGAGCAGGACCCCAGATGTCGGAGTGAATGAGATCAAACGTGCGGGTAGAGCCACGACCTTACTTTGGCGGGAAGGAGGAACGGTGATGCTTGCCAAGCTGACAGGCGTCACAGTTGAGAGGAGAACTATGCAGAGAGAGGTGGGGGAGAAGCTGACAAAGAAGTCGTGGAGGAGGATGACCAAGGTGGAGATGTCGCTGTAGAAGATCTGTATAGGAAGAGGAGATGGCGGACACAGCAAAAACATTGTCGAGGAAGTAGAGGTTGTCGCTCTCAGTCCCAGTAGAAATCATTCGTTGGGAGCTCGGATCCTGAAAAGAACAAGAAGTTGGAGTGAATGTGATGGAGAACTAAAGTTGCTTGCATAAAGAGGTCATCGATAATAAATTGCATGAAAACTTGGGCACATAGAGAGTGTCGGCCAGGCGAAGAGATGGGGTGACATGAACCACTCCCTCCCATGACTCGGGGAGGGAGAGCCGTCTGCAACAAGGATCGGGGGTAACCAATCATGTGTTTCTAAGAGTGAAAGCACTGAGGATTGTCTGTCATGTGATTAGTTGCATCAGAGTCGATCAGCCATTTACCTTAAGTAACCATGTGAGCACTACTTGATGACGTGACCACCGAGGCAGACGGCTTGGAGGAGGAGGTGGAAGAATCACCATAGTGGCGAAGATGTGGATGTTTCATCCAGCAATGATCCACAAGATGCCTGGTAGGGCCACAGTGAGAGCAGAGGAAGCGGGAAGGGCCACGCCCACTGGAATGGTGGTTGCGGTTACCAGAGCCACCTCGTTGAGTCTGGTGAGCATAGTAGTCTGGAGGAGGAGTGGACAGAAGCGGGCGCTGAAGTAGAGAGGTAAGTGCGACAATGCGTACAGCTATCGTATCCAAGGTACGAGAGTCCGCCTCGCCCAAGATTTGTTGACGGATCATGTCATAGGACTCAGGAAGTCGCAGAAGATAGCATATAACAAGAAGTTCTTGGAAGTGCTTGTGCTCTTCAGCCAAATCCACAGAGAAGGGGCGATGTTGAATAATATCAACCCTAAGAGCCTGAACTTGTTGATAAGCGGCAGCAGAAGACATGGAGGGACGGGCAAAGAGGTCAGCATACAAAGTATAGATGCGGGACGTCTGAGCCCCTTTCGAGTATAGAGTAGCAAGATGAAGCCAAGCCTTGTTGACCATCTCATCATGACGGATGACGGGAAGACATTCATCTGAAAGGTTGTTAGCTAGCCAAGTGCACATAAGCACGTCGTTAGCATCCCAGTCGTCAAACTCAGTGAAAGTGAGAGGAGGAGAGTCATCAAAAAGATGGTGGTGTTTGCGTTGTGAGCAAAGAAGGAAGATGAAGGAGACACTCCAATCCGGGTAGTTGGAACCGATAAGTTTGGAGATGGTACTATGATTCCCGGAAGGAGTGGAAGGAGGAGGCGAATTGTCCACAAAAGTAGCGGTGGTGGTAGAGGTACTGGAAAGAGTCATGGAAGAGAAGTTGTGCGGGTAGAGAGATAAGCCCCACGAACAAGAAAAGACACGAACAAGAAAAGACCGCGGCATACATGATAAGAAACCGCAATGGACACAAGACGAGGTTCTGCAGCGGTCACGGTGTCAACACACTAGCGGCAAGGAAAGCCACGACTAAGAACCAGAAAAAAGCAAAGGGAAATAAGTCATGCCGGTAGAGAGAAGGTTGCGCGATCAGGGACAGGGAAACTACGAAAACAGGTCGCTGATTGAGAGAGAGATGGAGCAAGAAGAGAGGTCGTGCACACAAAGGGCAGCGACAAAGCAGACAAGGGAAGAGAGGCTGGGCGAAAAGTATACAAGAAGAATGGTAAACCGTACGGTCAGGAGAGGGCACCGAATCAGGCGAAAAAGATCGAACCTCCCTCTGATACAATGTGCGAACAGACAAGAAGAAATCAGAAATTGAAATAACATAAATTTTATTATCCAAAAAGATGTATATTACAAAGGTATAACCTCATTTTAATAGCATGGAGGAGATGTGAGAGATTACAATTAAGCAATGTGGGACTAAATAATTACAGGTATAAGCGGTTTAACATAAAACAAGTCGACCAAGCCGCACGGTTAGACGAATAGGATAACCGTCTGGCAACCACCAGAAGGAGAGAACAAGCTGTCCTGCGAGACCGCCAGACCGTCCGGTCTCCAAGTCGCCTGAGATAAACTGTCAGACTGTTGGACCCCAACAACAATAGTCCGGATACCAAACCGTTGAAGTGAAACCGACAGACCGCATGGTCTGTAATCCACCATAGTCAGACCCTCCAGACAGCCCGATCACCATACTGCAACAAAATGTTTGCTCAACATTTCTGTGGAGTTTACTGGCACAATAACACTCAACGTTTTGAGCTGTATGACATTGAGTGAGTAGACCACACTCAACTCTTGTGGTCTTAGCCACATTTTAACCAATTGTTTTAGGCTTAGACTGACTCAGCCTGACTCACAGCCTTTGGTTGTATGACGTTGAGTGAGTAGACTGCAGTCAATACTTTTGTACTTAGCCATCTTTTTGGCTATCTTTCAGTTAGGTTGAGATAGTCTCAATGCTATATGTTATATGGCGTTGAGTGAGTAGACTACACTCAACGCTTTTGTACTTAGGCAAATTTCTACTGGATAAAATTGAATCCATGCCTCTGGCGTTGAGTGAGCTTGCTCCACTTAACGCCTGTGGACTTCGTCGATTTGTGTGTTATGTCCAACAAACACTTCTTGTGTCTACATGTCCAATCAATATGAAATGGACTAACCTGCACTTAAGAACTCAAATGCACATCAAATACAGTTGATGTGTATGGTATTGACCTGTTTGACTTCTCACAAATCAAGGACATTGGGAACAATAGACCCAACAGTGATGGTAGATGGAACGTTAGGAAGACATTCCATGGGGGTGGGGGTGATCTTGGAGAGCCCCCAGGGAATGAGGATCTAACAAACGGTGGTGGTGCACTTTTTCATCACCAACAACCAGGTCGAGTATGAGGTCGTAATAGTAGGATTGCACCTGGTCAGGGAGCTGGGGGTGCATGATGTGGAGGTCCTCATTGACTCCATGGTGGTGGATTCCCAGATCAATGAGGAGTTTGAGGCGAGGGAGCATACCCTTCAGTTATACTTAGCAAAGGTGAAGGGGGTCATCGGCATGTTCCAGACCTTCTCCATCCGACACGTGCCTACGAAGGAAAATGAACAGGTTGATCAGCTGGCAAAGCACGTTTGCCGGGTGGGGGTACCATCACTGACCTATTCCGCCCTTCCATTGAAGAGGGAGAGCTGATGGAGGTGGATCAATGTCCCTCATTGATGGACCCTTTCACAATGTTCCTTTCTATAGGGGAGTATTCGGAGGGGATGGAGAAAAAAAGTTCAAGTACAAGTCAGCATACTATCTCATCCGTGACGGGCAATTGTATCGGAAGACTCTCTCGGGGCTGTCGGCTCATTTTGTAGTCGAGACAGAGGTCCAAAGAATCTTGGAAGAGGTTCACTCCAGGGAGTGTGAGAGTCACTCCGGGAGTTAGACGTTGGAAGAAAATATTATCGGGCAAGGGTACTTCTGGCCTACCCTGGGCCATGACGCTGCGGAGTTCACGAAGAAGTGTCACAGGTGCCAGTTATTTGCCCCCCTCCAACTGCAACCATCCCATCGCCTCAGAAGCATCACAACCCCCTGGCCCTTTGCCATCTGAGGAATGGATTTGGTAGGACCATTCCCCTAGGCCAGTGGGCAGAGGATGTTCCTGTTTATAATGATCGACTATTTTTCTATGTGGTTAGAAGTGAAGGCGCTAGCCAAGGTGACCTCCCAAGTAATCAGAAAATTTGTGTGGGGGGAGTTCATCTGTAGGCACGGGTTACCCTAGGCCATTATCATGGACAACGAGCCTCAGTTTGCTAACACTGAGTTCATCAGTTTCTGTGGGCAGCTCGGGATTGATCTCAGGTTTGTGTCGGTCTATCACCCCGGGAGCAACGGGCAGGTGGAGGCGACAAACAAGATCATTATGAACCTCATGAAGAAGAAAGTTGAAAACTTGAAGGGGAGCTGGGTGGAGCAGCTTCCCTCTGTCCTCTAGGATCTGAGGACTACCCCCAACACATCCATAAGGGAGACCCCCTTCAAGCTCTCTAAAAGAATTAGTGCCTAACCACCTAGAGGGGGGGTGAATAAGTGTACTTTTTCTTTTGATTTTAAGGCAGAAACTCTGTTTAGTTAATTAACTAGAAATTGCAAATTCTACTACTACACAACACAGCAATCACAGAAATATTTCAACACAGAGTGCACACAGATTTTTATAGTGGTTCCATAAGTTCTGGGTACATCCACTTTCCCCCTTCGCCTATCTAGCAGTGTACTAGATTCCGCCTAACTTCTGCACTTCTCCTCAGATCCTCAGATCTTACAGTAGCTCAGAACCCAAACCAGGTTCCTACAACTCAGAGTGTCCCCACTCCTACAACTCAGGCAAACAGCCCTACCTCAGCCTTCACCAAGGCCTACACTCAGAGAACACAGTCTCCTACAAATCAGGCACAAGGCCCTACCTCAGTATTCAATAAGACCTACACTCAGAGATCTAAATCTCTTACACTCAGCCTTTATAAAATAGGCTTACAGCTCAGATCTATAATAGATCTTATAGAAATTTGATTAAACAAAGTTTATGACCACCACCCTGTAAGAAAGAGAAGGGATGGATGGCTTCTTGAACTGTTTTTGGAAGAACTTGGCAGAGATCAACCTCTCTTAGCTTTCTTCAAAGCTTCTTGAATCTGAACTCAGTAGGGTTTAATCTCCTGAGAAGATGATCTTCAATCAGTTTCTGACTTGAGATTCAGATCGCAATCTGAATCTTTCTTGGCAGCCTGGTTCAGCAACTGCTCTTCTTAGATGGAGCTCTCTCTCTCTCCAACTTCTTCTAAATCTCCTGTCGAAAATCTTCTGTATTATTACTTCTCTCAGTATTGCTCAGAATCTGTATTCTGCAATACTTGATTATCACTTTCTGTTGAAGGAGAAAGCCTTTAAATAGTCTTTCTCCATGGTAACCGGCTGATCCGGTTTCTAACAACCTTCTGACAGCTTTGACAGTTGCAGTAGACCGGTTGAAATGGCAGCTGTCAAGTCATCCAGTAACTTCTTGAAATCACTGTCTCTATCTAAAAGTGTCGAGACTGATCTTCATTATGTGTCGAGACAAATAGACTAAGTGTCGACACAAGTGGACTAAGTGTCGATACTAGCCTTGGTGGTGTCGACACAACTTCTTTTGTTATTGTAACAGCTTCTCGACAATGTTTCTTTAGAATGTGTCGACACTGATTCTGTATGTCGACACAAGCCTTCTTTTCTCTAAATTTGTTGAAACTTGCTGAGAGTCGACACATCTCCTTTGTGTCGACACAAGTACTTCTTTACTTTAACTTTGTTGAAGCTTTGATGTGTGTCGACACAAGTCCTGTGTGTCGACACAGTTGATGTTGACAAATACTTCTGTGTGTCGACACTGCCTCTTGGTGTCGACACATTTGATGTCGACTAAGTATTCCTGTGTGTCGACACTGTCTCTTGGTGTCGACACAGTTTATGTCGACTTTGCTTCTCTGTGTGTCGACACTGATTCTATATGTCGAAACAGTTTCTTCTGGTGTCGACACAGCCTTTCCAAGTGTCGACACAGTCTACTTCAAGTGTCGACACAGCTTTTCTCCAGTGTCGACACAAGCCTTCATAAGTGTCGACACTGCTTCTCTAGGTGTCGACATATGGACTTAGAAATTTTTCTGCATTTCCTGCAATTACTTAACCTGCACACATAAACTTAAAACACATCAAATACACCTTGATGCATATCATTGAGTAGGGTGAGGCTTCTTCAAATCTGGTACACATTTTCCAATGTACCCAACAATCTCCCCCTATTTGGAGAAGTCATAACCCTTAGTCAATGATATACATCATACATAATAAATACATAATATGATGTATAACAACATTTTATGACAGGGTAAATACTTAAACAAAACATATAAAATAAAACATCACAAAATAATAATAATGCTAACACAATGAGCATTCATTATAGTTTTGTTTCAACTTCCAATACTTTCTTTAACAAAAGTTTACATAGATTTTAACAAAAAATTTTCAATTATAAAATCTAGTAAATCTATTCTAAGGCTGCTCTGGCTCCTTGGTGACAATGCCCTTGCCAGATTGAATCTTGGCTTGAACAGGAACATCTGTGTCATCAACTGGCTTCTTGCCCTTATGATATTTTTTCTTTAGCTCTTCAGCCCTTATCTTTTGTCTTTCAAAATAATGATAAGGCTTTGGGAAATATTTCCTAGGCTCCTGTGCATTAGGAGGTAGCTTCCCAAGTTTTTCCTTCCTTCTATATTGTACAATAGCTTCTTTCCTGGCTTCATGTTTTCTCCATTCTTGGTCAGAGTACCATTTGCCCCTCTCTAGGGTATTGTCCTTTGCAGCTTTCCAAGCAGTTATGATGATATTCCTAGATGTTGGGCTCCATTGTTCAAAATCTGGCTTTAACTCTGCTTGTTCTTTAAATCTCTTCTTGGACAAAAGAGTTTCTTGCTCTTTGGACAAAACTTCCTCAGGCACTGGCTTGTCTACTTTCTCAATGATAATATTTTTATTACCCTCTGGAGGGCTATACATTGATTGTACTTCATGATGTATCATTTCAAAATCTGCTGGAGGATAAATGACTTGAGCAACTTCAGCTGGCTCACCTCCAAAAATAGCAGGATTTATTCCAGATTCAGCCACATTGTCATCATCACACAAGTGTGGATATCCAAGAGTGGCTCTGATGCTATTGGAAATCCATTTAGCATGATCAGATCCAGCTTTGACTAGTACTCTCTCCCCCTTTATGACTTCTCTAGACACATGATCTATAAGATCATCCTTCTGAAATCTGATCTGTTCATCTAGAAAATTAACTCCATCCTTATAAAAACCCCTCAACTTCAGCAACAGTCTAGAAAGAGTCTTTTGAGAATCTGTAATAGCTGCTTTGATAGCAGTGATGCCTTCCTGGAAGTCCTTATCAAACTTCTCCTTATCAAACTCTGATCTGGCTTTAGACTTATCCTCAGTTGGGGTTGTTGCAACTTTTTTCAATTCTATAACAATGGCATTATGGGATGCAGTCAGATTATCATTCATTCTAATCTGATTTTCTAAGACATATCCCTGCTTCACTGATATATCATCAACTTGTGTCTTTATCTTTTCTTGATGAGTAGCAAGAAAAACTACTACATTACCTCCTTTGTGGAAATAGTCAGTCATTTCCTTCTTATTTTGATTTACTTCAAATCTTATAGATTTGATGTCTTGGGCCAAGGAGAATTGGAGATCTCTATGAGTCTCAGCCATATACTTCTCCATTCCTATTCTTTGCTCATCCAACTTTACTTGTAAAGATACTAACAATGAACTGTAATCTATTGATGGGGCAGGCTGTGGAGCAACAGTTTGCAGTGCCTTCTTGTAGCTCTGGCTTCTCCTTTTGAAGACCTGTAGCTTCCTCTTTTTAGCTCTTAAAGCTTCTTCATCCTTAGATGCTGAGGTACTAGCTATGTCTACTCTATCCTTTGGACTAGGAGGCAAGTCCTGTGCAGTCTTAGGTTGCTCCCCCTGAATCCTTTGCTCCTCAGTCTCAGTTCTACTTTGCTCTTTCTCAATATTAGCTTGCACTCCCTCAAAGACAGTTTTCTCTCCCTCAAAACCAGCATGCTCCCCCTCAATATCAGGAAACAGCTCTTCTAGGGTAAATTCATGTTGAGAAGGGACTAGAGAGTTTCTTATTTTTGGAGCATCAACAGTAACAAATGTATCTTCTAAGATTATATCTTGTGGTTGACTGTGTAACTGAGTTGTCTAATCAATATCAAAAAAGTTTCATTTAGCATTTTATTCTCAATATTGAAAATAGATTGATTGACTTCACTGATTACCTCAAGGATGGTTTGTGTTACCATTTCACTGTCCAAGTGAGTAGGCACTTCCTCATGGTGAGGCTCCCCCTGGAGTGGATCCAGGTGGATGGGGCTAGCAGATGGTTGCTCCCCCTGCACTTGTGCATCTTCATCTCTTACTGGTGACCTTCCAGTATTATCAACTTCTTCCTCATTAGAACTGAAAACTACTTGCTCCTCTGAACTACTGGAGGATTCTGGAGCCATTATGGCTTTCTTCTTCTTCTTCTGTGGAGGTGTTTCCTTATCTGAAGTAGGCATTTCCTTAGTTAACACCCTATCCCATCTTGAGATAATCCTTATATCCATCCTCCTCATGTGATTTATCTTAGAATCAGTAGCTTGTTCCATTACTTCTGGAATAGTTCCAGCCAAGTACAAGCTCATTATCCTACCCAGATTAGGCTTCTTCAGACTTTCCTTAATCTTCTCAAAAATCACTGCTGACCAGTCAGTGTTGAGTCTGTAGATGATCCTTGTCATTAGGCTGAACATGTAGGCAGAAATCCTATCATGTCCCCCTGGCTTGCAGAGGAGGACCTTGCCAACTATTTCTGACAGAAATTTGCCTTGCTGATTCATTCCTTTTCTGTTCATGGCAGCTCCAATCTTTAAGGTGGGATCCAAACCACACCATTGTAACGCTTCCCTTGTCTTAGATGAGGTCACTTCTACTTCCTCTTGAATTCTTGGTAGATGTAGAGCTTTCCTTAAACTCTTCATAGTTAGTTTAACTTTCGCACCATGAATTGCAGACTTGATCTTGAGTCCAATTGAATCCAACGTAGCTGCACCATAGAATTCGAGTACTTCCTTCTTCCAAATCTTGGTTGGCTCGGAAACTAAATACTCCAACCCATTCTCAGTAATTAGGGTTACAACATCCTTAATTTCTGGTTCCGTATGGTCAAATGCGTTGCGTAATAGCTCATATCCTTCATTGACGTTCTCCTCGAGCTTTGGCGCCATTAGGGTTTAGAGAAATCTTGAATTTAGATGAGAGAGATGTCGACACAAAGTTTTGGTCTCGAAACTATTGAAAGTGTGTCGACAAACAATGTTGAAGACTTATTTATACCTTTCTAAAAACGAAGGTGAAAAGGCGCGTCAAAATCCTATAAATGTGTCGACACTGTTGAAAAGTGTCGACACTGACTACTTAAGTCTCGACAATGGTGTTGACTACTATGTGTCGACACTAATATAGTCGACAAAATTTATGTGTCGACACATATACATCTGCGCTCGACGATTAGTCGAAACTCTACTCGACGAGATCTGTATTGAACCTAAGTGTCGACACCACTTCTCGATGTGTCGATACCTACTCTGGATGTGTCGACACTATTTTTCTGAAGTGTCGACACAAACTTTCTAGATGTGTCGACATCATTTCTCTGGAATGTCGACACCACTTCTATGTGTCGACACAGACAACTGCTTGTGTCGACACCATTTTACTTAGCCAATTTTATTAAATTATTCTAAGTTGAACATTCCTAATTCAATTTTAAACTTATTGAATTTAGTTTCATCTAGAGGCTTAGTAAATATATCAGCAATTTGATAATCAGTTTTAACATATTCTAGTGAAATGTCCTCTTTCTCTACATGTTCTCTAAGAAAATGGTATCTAATTTCTATGTGCTTAGTCCTACTATGTGAGACAGGATTATTAGCTATAGAAATTGCACTTGTAGAATCACAAAGCAAAGGTGTTCTACTTACTTGAATACCATAGTCTTCTAGCTGGTGCTGAATCCACAATAGTTGTGCACAACAACTTTCTGCTGCCACATACTCTGATTCAGCTGTGGAGATTGTCACACTGGTCTGCTTCTTACTGCTCCAAGACACTAGTCTTCCACCTAGAAATTGATACATGTCTGTAGTACTTTTCCTATCTTCCTTGCAACCTGCAAAATCTGCATCTGAATAGCCTGTCAGTAGAAAATCTTCATTCCTAGGGTACCAAAGGCCTAGATAAGGTGTGCCCTTAAGATATCTCAAAATCCTTTTTACTGCAGTCAGATGAGATTCTTTAGGGCATGCTTGGTACCTAGCACAGACACATGTAGCATACATGATATCTGGTCTACTAGCAGTCAGATATATAAGGGAGCCAACTATCCCTCTATACAAAGTTTCATCTACAGGTTTCCCTGCATCATCTTTGCTAAGAGACACACTTGACCCCATAGGAGTTCTCATGGTAGTGGATGATTCCATACCATACTTCTTTATTAACTCTAGGGTGAACTTAGACTGGGATATGGACAAGCCATCTTCAGTCTGTCTTACTTGGAGACCCAAAAAGAACTTAAGTTCCCCCATACTGCTCATTTCAAATTTTCCTTGCATAAGTTTTGCAAACTTTCTGCAAAGATTACTTTTAGTAGACCCAAATATTATGTCATCAACATATATTTGGACTAGGATTATCTTTCTTTTAGATTCCATAAGGAATAGAGTCTTGTCTATTTTCCCCCCTTGAGAATTTGTTCTCAATGAGGAAACTAGACAGGGTTTCATACCAAGCCCTTGGGGCTTGTTTCAACCCATACAATGCTTTCCTAAGTCTATAAACATAATCAGGTTTGAGAGAATCAACAAAACCTGAGGGCTGCTCTACATAGACTTCTTCCTTTAGATTTCCATTTAGGAAAGCTGACTTTATATCCATTTGAAATACCTTAAAGCCTTGGTATGTTGCATAAGCCAGGAACATCCTAATTGCTTCCAGTCTTGCTACTGGGGCAAAGGTTTGATCAAAGTCAATACCTTGTTCCTTCCTATATCCTTTTGCAACAAGTCTTGCTTTATTCTTCACAATGATCCCATTCTCATCCAATTTGTTCCTAAAGATCCACTTTGTTCCAATGATATTGTGGGCTTTTGGTTTAGGAACAAACTTCCATACCTTGTATCTTCTGAACTGATTCAGCTCCTCTTGCATGGCATCAATCCAATGTGGGTCTAGAACTGCTTCTTCAAATTTCTTTGGTTCCACTTGTGATAGGAAACTGGAGCAAAGAACTGTGCTCAGATTCCTGCTTCTTGTTTGCACTCCTTGTCTTGGATCACCAATTATCTGATTTGCTGGATGATCCTTTAAGTGTCTATTAACTAGAGGTAGTCTATCTTCAGGTTGTACACCTTCAGCCTCTTCATTAAGCTGCACCTCTTGGTGTTCTTCAGCATCTAGTAAGTCTTGTACTCCCCCTGGACAGTAGCTACCATTTTCCACTTCCTGATTTGCAGTTCATTCTTCTGTAATGGTAAGCTTGTCCATTCTCTCATTTATACCTGTAGAACTGCAAACACTACTTGACAACTCACAGTTAATTAGTCTTGTTTCATCAAAGACTACATGTACAGACTCTTCTACAACTTGAGTAACCAAGTTGTAGACCCTATAAGCCTTACTATTGTTGTTGTACCCAACAAAGATCCCCTCTTGAGATTTGGCAGCAAACTTAGTTAGATAAGACTTGCCATTGTTAAGTATATAGCACTTGCAACCAAAGATCCTGAAATAGGATTAGTTTGGTCTTCTGCCCTTCACAATCTCATAGGGAGTCTTTTTGTGGCTCTTGGTGATAGTAGCTCTATTGATCACATGACATGCAGTGTTTACCACCTCAGCTCAGAAATATTTTGGGAGAGAAGTGTCACTCAATAGAGTTCTACCAGCCTCTATCAATGTTCTATTCTTCCTTTCAGCAATACCATTTTGCTGAGGTGTTCTAGGTGAGGAAAATTCTTGAAAAATCCCAAATTCTTCACACAATTTTGTCATACTTTCAGACTAAAATTCAGTACCATGGTCACTTCTGATTTTGACCACTATACTGTCCAACTCATTCTGAATTTGTTTAATAAAACTATATAAGACACTTGGGGTTTCAGATTTTTGTCTTAAAAAGAACACCCATGAGTATCTAGAATAGTCATCTACCATCACAAATGTGTAGACCTTCCTACCTAGACTATGAACTGGCATAGGACCAAATAGATCCATATGCAAGAGGTATAGACACCTCACTGAATCCTTATTTTCAAGGCTATGAAAGGTCGATTTGGTCTGCTTGCCTTTTTGACAAGCTGAGCATATCCCATCCTTTATACACTTAACTTGAGGACCATTCCTCACTAACTCTTTGTTAAAGAGTTGGTCAATAGTCTTATAGTTAAGATGAGCCAGCCTCTTGTGTCATTTAACACAATGTGAGACTCTCTCATCAGCTACAAGACAAATAGGAGAAACATTGTTCTCACACTCAAAGTTAAGACAATAAACATTTCTCTTTCTATATCCTGTCAATATGACCTTTTGATCACTTGACCTTTTGATATGACATCCATTCTTAATAAATGAAATGTCATATCCTAAATCACTCAGCTGACTTATGCTTATAAGGTTATGTTTCAAACTTTTCACATAGGCCACTTGAGTGATAGTAATTAGGTTACTAGAAATGTTACCAAATCCTTTAATGATTCCTTTTTCAGAACCACCAAAGGTTACTTTAGGGCCATCCATGATAGGTGTATAGTCCTTCAGCAACCCCCTTGTTCCAGTCATGTGCCTGGAACATCCACTGTCTAAGTACCATATTGGGGCACGACAACTTGGACTCACCTGCAACACAGATTACTTAACCTTAGAACCCAAATAACTTTTGGGTCCTTGGTGCAAGTTAGTCTGTACTTTAACAAATCTGCATGTACCTCTTTTAGCGGGCAGATTGCTACTCTCCTTGACACTAGAATTGTGCCAACAATCTAAGGCAAAGTGGTCTACCTTGCCACAACACCAGCACTCAAACTTGTTGTACCTTTGTTTAGGTACAACCCTAGTTGAATTATCTACAGCAGACTTCTTGTTTTGTGTTGGGGCTTTGCCATTAGATTTGGACCTAGCAGTCCAGGCAGGTTTTTTAAACCCTAATCCAGCCTTACCCTTTTGAGGTACAAACTCATCAATCAAGGGTAAAACCGATTTAGGTTTAGAAAAGCTAGCCACAATCTCTTTCTCTTTCTGAAGTCTAACCTCCAGATTTCTAATCTGATCATTCTTGAATGTGATTGTGCCCATTTGAATAACAGTTATGTTTTTCAATCTGGCAATCTCATTCAGTTTTTGATCCAGCAACTTCTCTGAATCTAATGCAGCCATCTTAAGGTTTGCAATTTCCTTAGCCTGAGATTTGGCCAGGTTTTTGCTCTTCTTAAGTGCCTGCAATAAATCTCTATATTCATCTATTAGTTGATGAATATCACCTTCAGACTCAGACCCATCCACATCACTTGATGCAGATGTTGTTGATTCTGACTCAGTACTGCAATCTGAAAGACATTGTACCTTACTGGGACCAGGCTGATCCTGGCACTTATCTTCTTCTGATACAGCCATTAGTCCCTTGCACTGATTGTCTTCTTATTCATATATTGAGTTCAGCACTTGTAAAAACTCTTCTTCTTCATCTGCAGCAAACAGACCAATGTAAGCCACAGCTTCAGATTCTGACTCTGAAGATGACTGGTCTAACAATGTCTTCTCCTTCTTAGCAACAAAGGATTTCTCCTTCTTACTCTGGTGTTGAGTCTTCTTTTTATCACCAGACTCTTTTCTTTTATCTGGACATTCAGCCACTACATGTCCAGGCCTATTACAACAGTAGCAAACAATCTTTGATGTTGTAGACTTGCTTGGCTTAGACTTGCTCCTGTCTTTCCTGGATGACTTCCTCTTTTGATAATAGTCATCTTTAGACTTAGATGTGGAAAGCTTAGACTTCCACTGCTTCTTCTTCAGAAATCTCTGAAATTGTCTAATAAATGCTGCAAAATCCTCATCTGAGTCACTGCTGTCTGAATTCTGATTGTCTGAATTTTCTGAAGCAGTTTCAGCAACAATCTTAGGAGGTGATGGAGACATCCTCCTATTTTTCTTAGTGGCTTCAACCTTAAAGGCCACAGACTTTTTTCTATGCTCACCTTTTGCACTCTTCTCTTCCTCTTTCCTAGTCATAAGTTGCATCTCATATGACAACAACTTTCCAAACAAGGTTGGAGGAGACATATCTGCAAGTTTGGCCACTTATCTAATGACACAAATCTTAGTGTCCCAATCCTTTGTCAAGGATCTTAAGAATTTATCATTCAGTTCATAAGTACTGAAGATTCTCCCATAGGACATCAACTCATTAACTATTCTATAGAACTTTTTGTAGCACTCAGTGATACTGTCAGACTTTCCTTGTCTGAAACTCTCATACTCCTGGTTTAGCATAGATTTTCTATCTTGTCTTACTTCTTCAGAACCTTCCATGTAGACTAGCAAAGTATCCCACATTTCCTTTGAAGTCTTGCAGTGAATCAAATTTTGAAAGGTAGAATCATCTATGGCACTTACTATAATGTTCTGGGCCCTCTTATCCGTAGTTGCCAAGATGATCTCATCCTTGGTCATCTCTGAATAATCCTTGGGAATTATTTGGTTAGCATCCAGAATTGAAATCTTCATTGGGATATAAGGACCTTCTTTGACTGTAATATTGATCCTTGGATCAGAAGCCTCCATAAACAGCCTGACCCTTTCTTTTCAGATGCCAAAGATCTCCTTTCTGCATATGGGTAGTTTCATTGAACCTAGTTCCTTATGATTTTCACCTGAACCCATTTTCTTGATTCTTTCTTGATTTTTAAATCTGCCTTAAGGATCTCACTCTGACTGTTAAGACCTTTGAGCAACCTGGCTCTGATACCACTTGAAAGAATTAGTGTCTAACCACCTAGAGGGAGGGGGGGTGAATAGGTGTACTTTTTCTTTTGCTTTTAAGGCAGAAACTCTGTTTAGTTAATTAACTAGAAATTGCAAATTCTACTACTACACAACACAGCAATCACAGAAATAATTCAACACAGAGTGCACACAGATTTTTATAGTGGTTCCCCAAGGTCTGGGTACATCCACTTTCCCCCTTCGCCTATCTAGCAGTGTACTAGATTCGGCCTAACTTCTGCACTTCTCCTCAGAACCTCAGATCTTACAGTAGCTCAGAACCCAAACCAGGTTCCTACAACTCAGAGTGTCCCCACTCCTACAACTCAGGCAAACAGCCCTACCTCAGCCTTCACGAAGGCCTACACTCAGAGAACACAGTCTCCTACAACTCAGGCACAAGGCCCTACCTCAGTCTTCAACAAGACCTACACTCAGAGATCTAAATCTCTTACACTCAGCCTTTATATAATAGGCTTACAGCTCAGATCTATAATAGATCTTATAGAAATTTGATTAAACAAAGTTTATGACCACCACCCTGTAAGAAAGAGAAGGGATGGATGGCTTCTTGAACTGTTCTTGGAAGAACTTGGCAGAGATCAACCTCTCTTAGCTTTCTTCAAAGCTTCTTGAATTTGAACTCAGTAGGGTTGAATCTCCTGAGAAGATGATCTTCAATCAGCTTCTGACTTGAGATTCAGATCGCAATCTGAATCTTTCTTGGCAGCCTAGTTCAGTAACTGCTCTTCTTAGATGGAGCTCTCTCTCTCTCCAGCTTCTTCTAGATCTTCTGTCGAAAATCTTCTGTATTATTACTTCTCTCAGTATTGCTCAGAATATGTATTCTGCAATGATTGATTATCACTTTCTGTTGAAGGAGAAAGCGTTTATATAGTCTTTCTCCATGGTAACCGGCTGATCCGGTTTATAACAACCTTCTGACAGCTTTGACAGTTGCAGTAGACCGGTTGAAATGGCAGCTGTCAAGTCATCCAGTCACTTCTTGAAATCACTGTCTCTGTCTGAAAGTGTCGAGACTGATCTTCATTATGTGTCGACACAAATAGACTAAGTGTCGACACAAGTGGACTAAGTGTCGACACTAGCCTTGGTGGTGTCGACACAACTTCTTTTGTTGTTGTAACAGCTTCGCAACACTGCTTCTTCAGAATGTGTCGACACTGATTCTGTATGTCGACACAAGCCTTCTTTTCTCTAACTTTGTTGAAAATTGCTGAGAGTCGACAAATCTCCTTTGTGTCGACACAAGTACTTCTTTACTTTAACTTTGTTGAAGCTTTGTTGTGTGTCGACACAAGTCCTGTGTGTCGACACAGTTGTTGTTGACAAATACTTCTGTGTGTCTACACTGTCTCTTGGTGTCGACACATTTGATGTCGACTAAGTATTCCTGTGTGTCGACACTGCCTCTTGGTGTCGACACAGTTGATGTCGACTTTGCTTCTCTTTGTGTCGACACTGCCTCTGTATGTCGACACAGTTTCTTCTGGTGTCGACACAGCCTTTCCAAGTATCGACACAGTCTACTTCTAGTGTCGACACAGCTTTTCTCCAATTTCGACACAAGCCTTCATAAGTGTCGACACTGCTTCTCTAGGTGTCGACATATGGACTTAGAAATTTTTCTGCATTTCCTGCAATTACTTAACCTGCACAAATAAACTCAAAACACATCAAATACACCTTGATGCATATCATTGAGTAGGGTGAGGCTTCTTCAAATCTGGTACACATTTTCCAATGTACCCAACAATCTCCCATGGCTGCGAAGCAGTATTTCTCATAGAATTTGAAGTCCAGGCACCTCGGGTGGCAGAGTCCCGGGAAAGCAGGGAAGAATGGAGAGTGGAGAACGAGGAGTAGTTGCGGCTCTCCCTAGACATGGTGGATGAGTCGGGCCTCCCTGGACATGGTGGAGGAGCAGTCCCAGCTAGAAGAAGTGAAATGGAGAATGACTAAGTATTTTGACAAGCACGTTTGGGTCAAACAATTCGCGGAAGGGGACTTGGTCCTGAAGAAGGTGGACGTGGTAGAGAGATCAGCGATAGTGGGTAAGCTCAACCCAATTTGGGAAGGCCCGTACATTGTCCAGGAAGCACTAGGGTTCGGGGGTATCACCTACGAAATGTGGAGGGAGAGACCCTAAGTCACACCTGGAGTGGTGATGACTTGAAGCATTTCTACCCATGAAAATGTGTACGCCCATTCTTTCAATAAATATGAGATATTTTGATGTTCCAACTCTTTTGCAGATCAAATTTGTTACATGTATTTAAGAGGACAAGTCCGGAAATGTTCCCGCTGCCAGGCTTCCACGTAGCTGGCAAGGATGGAGCTTGGTAGAAGAACGTATTCTCGCTCTGGGGTTAGGTCCCGAGACACTCCCGCTGTCAGGCTCCCACCTAGTTGGTAGGGCCTGGGCCTCGAGTGACATCATTATGACCCTGGAGTGCTGAGCCCGGAGGATGTTTAACACCTGCCATCAGGCTTTCACTTAGCTGATTGGGCTGGTGGTATCACCCGGGGTTGGGCAGAGGAAAGTATTCTCGCTCAGGGGTTAGGTCCCGAGACGCTCCCGCTGTCAGGTTCCCACCTAGCTGGGAGGGCCTGGGCCTCGAGTGATGTCATTATGACCCGGAAGGGCTGAGCCCGGAGGGCGTTCAACACCTGCCATCAGGCTTTCAACAATATGATTAGGTCGGTGGTAGCACTCGGGGTTGGGCAGAGGAAAGTATTCTCGCTCTAGTGTTAGGTCCCAAGACGCTCTCGATGTCAGGCTCCCACCTAACTGGCAGGGCCTGGGCCTCGAGTGACGTCGTTATGACCCTGGAGGGCTAAGACCAGAGGATGTTCAATACCCGCCATCAAGATTTCACTTAGCTGATTGGGCCGGTGGTAGAACTTGGGCTTGGGTAGAGGAAAGTATTCTCGGCTCTGGGGTTAGGTCCCGAGACGCTCCCGCTATCAGGCTCCCACCAAACTGGCAGTGCCTGGGCCTCTAGTGATGTCATTATGACCTGGAGGTCTGAGAACGAAGGATGTTCAACACCCCCCATTAGGCTTTTGCTTAGCTGATTGGGCCGGTGGTAGCACCCGGGGTTGGGTAGAGGAAAGTATTCTCGCTCTGGGGTTAGGTCCCAAGCAGCTCCCGTTGTCAGGCTCCCACCTAGCTGATAGGGCCTGGGACTCGAGTGACGTCATTATAACCCCAGAGGGTTGAGCCCGGAGGATGTTAAACACCCGCCATCAGGCTTTTATTTAGCTGATTGGGCCGGTGATAGCACCCAGAGTTGGGCAAAAGAAAGTATTCTCGCTCTCGGGTTAGGTCCCGAGACGCTCCCGCCGTCAGGCTCCCACCTAGCTGGTAGGGCCTAGGCCTCGAGTGATGTCATTATGACCCTGGAGGGCTGAGCCCGGTTGATGCTCAACACCCTCCATCAGGCTCTCACCTAGCTGATGGGCCGGTGGTAGCGCCCGGAGGTTATTGGATGGCAAGTTCTTCTCGTTCTGGGGGTAGGTCCCGAGATGCTCCCGCTGTTAGGCTTCTATCTAACAAGCAGGGTTATGGTCTTGGAGAATGTAATGGGATCTAAGTTCATGACCCAGACATTCGTACTCCAAGGTAAAAATCACAGGGATGACAAATTAAGCTCGGCAGGACGACGAGCCAGAAGGGGCGTGTCGATACCTCAGCAGGTCGGCGAGCCGAGACCACTGTCTTCTATTGCAGTTCATACAACCAAAATCTTACTTAGAAGATTCCTGGCTTTCTGCCAAATATTAAAGAAGGAGAGTCGAGATAGGCGAGCTGGGTTTTCGCTGGCCTGGCTCGGCAAGCCACCAACCTGGTTGCCATGGGAAACATAAAGGGTGGCCAGCCTTGGTCTCGGCATCTGCTGAGGAAGGTAAAAGGAGGTGGTCCTCGGCGGTATATTACCACCCTCATAGAATTTTACTTGTGTATTTCTAACTATTTCAGCTTAGCGTTGGTAAGAAAGAGGAAAGCTCGCGGGCGAGCCGGGTAGTCGCAAGACTAGCGCAGCGAGTAATCCTTCCTTGATCGTCCAGGGTTGGCGAGCATTCGAGGCCTATCCGCTGGCGCAAACCCTAACTCAAATGCATTATAGCAACAAGTTCTATCCTAGCAAGATCATTCTATGAAGGAGGGTGACTCGCAAGCGAGTACATCACAACAAAAAAAGAGACAAAGGGGAAGCAAAAATATCATTTTCATTTTCAAGTGTTTTTACATGGGGAAGCTCGCCGAGGCGAGGTTACAAAAAGGGGAAGGGAGAAAATTAAAAGAAAATAAAAAGAAGGAGGCACGAGTCAGCTCTCACCCTCCCCTCCCGTTGGATGGTCCTCGCCCTCCACTCTAGATGTATGACAGTCCTTGAACTCGGCACCTTTGAAGAGCGAGTCGAAGCTGTCATCCTTCTCGCTAGGACGGGCAGCCGGCGAGAACAGGTTCGGCACCAGGTCCCTCGAGGTGATCTCCTCGTATCCCTCCACCAAAACCTGCATGTCTTTCATCATCTGTAGGGTGTAGTCGGCGGTGTTGATGTATGAAAGAAATTGTACCTAATCACCTAGAGGGGGGGGGGGGTGAATAGGTGACCTTAATCTTTTTAAACTTTTAGGCAGATTTAATCACAGAATTCACAGAACTATAAACAGCATACACAGAATCAGATACATACAGAGTACACACAGTTTTATAGTGGTTCCCCAAGGTCTGGGTACATCCACTTTCCCCCTTCGCCTATCTAGTAGTGTACTAGATTCGGCCCAACTTCTCCACTATTCCTCAGATCCTCAGATCTTACACTCAGAACCCCAAATAGGTTCCTACAGCTCAGAGTGATCCCACTCCTACAACTCAGGCACACAGCCCTACCACTTAGTCTTCACAAAGACCTACACTCAGCCTTCAACAAGGCCTACACTCAGAGAAAAGTATCTCCTACACTCAGGCACACAGGCCCTACCACTCAGCCTTTATAATTTCAGGCTTACAACTCAGATCCCTAAGGATCCTACAAGAAATTAAAATTACAAATTATATACCCACAACTCAGAATGAGAGAACAGAGTTGACAGGTTTCTTGATGAGTTCTTGGAAGAACTTTGCTGAGATCAACCTCCCTTGGCTTTCTTCAAAGCTTCTTGAATTTAGAACACAATAGGGTTGAGTCTCTATGCAGATGATCTTCAATCACTGCTGACTTAAGAATCAGATCTCAATCTGAAACTTTCTTCACAGCCTGGTTCAACAGCTGTCTTCTTAGAAGGAGCTCTCTCTCTCCAACTTCTTAGATCATCTGATCACTTCAGTTGATTGTTGTTAATCATTATCTTCTGTTGACAGAATAAGCCTTTATATAAGCTTTCTTCATGGTGACCGGCTGATCCGGTTTCTAACAGCTTTCTGACAGCTCTGACAGTTGCAGTAGACCGGCTAGAATGGCAGCTGTCAAGTCATCCAGTCACTTCTTGAATACTCTGTAACTGTCTGAAAGTGTCGAGACAGTCAGTCTTTAAGTGTCGACACTTATAGACTAAGTGTCGACACAATTAGACTAAGTGTCGACACAAGCCTTCATAGTGTCGACACAACTCCTTATGTTGTAGAATCTGCTTCTCGACACTGCTTCTTCAACATGTGTCGACACTGATATTGTGTGTGGACACAACTCCTTGTTCTTTAGTACTTAGTTGAATTCTTGTAAGTGTCGACACAACTCCTATGTGTCGACACATCTTCTTGTGTTGATACTTGCTAAGTGTCGACACATCTTCTTGGTGTCGACACATGCCTTCTGTGTTGATTCTCTTGCTGAGTGTCGACACATCTCCTTTGTGTCGACACTTGTACTTAGACTTCATTGAAATTTGCTGAGTGTCGACACAGCCTCCTAGTGTCGACACTTTCTTCATGTGTTGAGACTTTGGCTGAGTATCGACACATCTCCTTTGTGTCGACACTTGTACTTAGAATTTGTTGAACTTTTGCTGAGTGTCGACACAGCGTCCTAGTGTCGACACTTGTACTTGAGCTTTGTTGAACTTTTGTTGAGTGTCGACACAGCCTCCTAGTGTCGACACTCTTGATATCGACAAAGTTCCTCTAGGTGTCGACACTGCTTTTAAGTGTCGACACAGCTTCTCTGGACATTTCTTCATTGAGTGTCGACACAGCCTGTATGTGTCGACACTTTCCTTCTGGTGTCGACTCTGCATTCCTGGTGTCGACACAATTACTCCAAGTGTCGACACTGCTTCTCTAGGTGTCGACACAAGTCTTCTTAAGTGTCGACACTTTTCTTCTGGGTGTCGACACATGGACTTAGAAACTTTTCAGCTTTCCCTGCAAATACTTAACCTACACAACTAGACTCAAAACACATCAAATACATTTTGATGTATATCATTGAGTAGGGTGAGGCTTCTTCAAATCAGGTACATGTATTCCAATGTACCCAACAATCTCCCCCTATTTGGAGAAGTCATAACCCTTATTCAATGATATACACCATACATAACAAATTTACAGTATGATGTAAAACAGGATTATATATCAGGGTAAGTACATAAACATGTATAAACAAAACATGTATACACAAATGACACAGAACATTAATGTAATAGATTTAACACATATCATATTATTCTAACAACTTCAACATTTTCATCATTCAAAAGTTTACAGAAAGTTGAATGCAACTGATTACATAAAGTAAACTTAAGAAAAATTTCTATCCTAAGGCTGCTCAGGCTCCTTGATCACAATGCGCTTTCCTGATTGTATCTTTGCTTAGACTGGGTCTTCAGCGTCTTCAGCAGCAGCAGGCTTATTCCCTTTAAGATCCTTCTTTTTCTGCTCTTCAGCCTTGATCTTTTGTATTTCAAAATAATTATAAGGCTTAGGGAAGTACTTGCTAGGCTCCTGTGCAGTAGGAGGTAGCTTTCCCATCTTAGCCTTTCTTCTGTATTGAACAATAGCCTCTTGCCTGTTCTCATGCTTTCTCCACTCCAGTTCAGAATACCACTTGTTTCTTGAAAGTCCACCTAGTGCCAACTATCTTCACCTATGGGGGGGGGGGGGGAATAGGTGACGTGCAGCGTTTTTGCGGAATTTAAGATTGTACCTGCACAATAAAAATAAACAGCACAGCACACAGAATACACAAGCTATTTATAGTGGTTCCCCGATTTGGGTACATCCACTTTCCCCCTTCGACCTATCTCCCAACAAGGGACGACTCGGTCTCTTCACCAACAGGATTGAAATCCAATCCTTGCACTATCGGAAGGAACCCTTCCACACGTAGGAGTCAACACTCCCACAACACGGGTTGCACCCAACCCTTACAACTAGGAACCTACGTTCCTTTACAACAAAAGTAAAACTAGAATGTACAAAAGATACAAACTACGTTTGGAGACTAAGGTGTCCCTCTTTGTTGACGACGTGTTCTT
This sequence comes from Platanthera guangdongensis, assembly GCA_039583875.1. Taxonomy (NCBI): domain Eukaryota; kingdom Viridiplantae; phylum Streptophyta; class Magnoliopsida; order Asparagales; family Orchidaceae; genus Platanthera; species Platanthera guangdongensis. The sequence continues at coordinate 20,272,488 of CM077149.1, forward strand.
GAAGTCCACAAGGAGTCCACAACCCTAGATCTCTCTTGGAGAGGATCTCCCCGGAACCAGCGGCGGCAAGATGGGCGGCGGCTAGGTTCACGGGATCGGCGACGACGACGATGTGCGGCTGCTGTACTTGGAGATCCAAACGTCGTAGCAAAGCTAGCTAGGTCTACCAACGGTCACACTAGGATCAGTCGTCTCGATCGATTCGGACGGGGAAGGTTTTCCCGATCACAAATCAAGAGACAAGAGATCTCCGGTTAGACACGTGAGACGCTAAGCTTGGCTAAGCTTCTATCGACCGGAGATCGGGAAGAAACCTCGATCAAGACCAGCGATCAACTCTCACGAGCGGCGACGGCGGCGGCGGCGGAAATCGCGATCTAGGTCACGTCGCGGCTCGGTTTCGTATATCTTTTTCGTCTGCTTTACTGTTCAAAAATACCCATGTATTTATACTGTAGACAACTTCAATATGACCGTTGTGGGTCCCACCTGAAGGAAACCCTAGTTCCGGTTCAACACAGTGCCAGCGGGAGAATCCGGTTTAGGGAGTTCCAGAAAAATTGCCAAGTCAAAATCGGCGAGAATCGAAGGTGATTCTCGACGAATCGGCGAGAATCAGTTAGTGATTCTCGACGATTCGTCGAGAATCACTAGTGATTCTCGCCGAATCACTTGATGATTCTCGACGAATATTACTTGGCCATGATCTGCTCAACGATGGGTTCGGCGAGAATCACTAGTGATTCTCGCCGAATCTTACTTGGCACCGTTTTGAGGTAGCCGGATAAAGTCGGCGAGAATCACTAGTGATTCTCGCCGATTCGGCGAGAATCACTTGGTGATTCTCGTCGAATTATACTTAGACGATTTTTCGTCTTTCCCCCCAAGAGCTGCTCCTTGACCCATCCTTGCTCCTTGTCTGCTCTTGCATAGTTACAGCCCTGTACTTGAAAGTAAGTGCACTCCAATAGAGAGAGTACACGTAGGCCAACACACTGATCTGCCCAACGAGGGATTACGTCGTGCAAACCCGTGTATATTGACCTACTGCACCCTGACATTGGTGTGCACTTAGCGTGGAATAACTGCAAGCACAACTTGAGAGGTTTCATCAAATACATTGTGAATTCATCTTAGCTTGACAGGTGGCTTCCTCAAATCCAAGTAATTGTGGATACAATACCCAACAATCTCCCCCTATTTGACGAAGCCAAAACCCTACTAGCTAAGATGAATAACACCAACCAGATAATATAAACTACATTCAGAATTTAAATATGCAGCACAAGAGAATATAAACAAACAGATCAAGACTTGAGTCATTCACAAATTCAAATACATATATAAATATATATATATATAATCTCAAGATTGTTCATATAATAACAATAAACGTTAATTGTTCTTAAGAGAGAATGACAGGTTATAAATTTTTTTGACTATTTTTCTTTGGCTAAGTCATCCTTGAGTTTCTGAGCCAAATACTTCTTTCTTTGCCTCTCCATGTACTCTTTGGGCTTCGGATAATATCTGGGAGGAGGAGCTTTATCTGGCGCAGTATTGGTTCTGAAAAAGATGTTCCTTTTGGCTTCATACGTCTTATGCATCTCCCATTCATACTGGCTGTATACATCGTTTTGATTGATTTCCCCTTGTTCCTGTAGCCAGAATGTGTCCAGTATGATACTCTTGGATACTGGACTCCACTTTTCGTTTCTTACTTCCTCCTCCTTCAGTCTGATTCTCTTGTCAGCTTGTGTTTCCTTTGATGTCCCTTCTTGCGATTTCCTCTTGTCCCTGGCTTTTGCTAGGGCTCCTTGATCAAACATTGTCATCAGTTTTGCCTTGGAGGATGCCCTAGCAGCCCTATGAACATCAGCTTCACTTACAGGAACTTCTTCAACACTGGCGCCCTCATCAGCCACAGTATTATATTCAGGAGCAGGAGCACCCTGAGGATTTTTAGGGATATTAACGCCTAACGCTTGTTGGAGCATCCACCAGCAACTGTCATAAACATATTTGTTTGATTGCTCAAAGTTTTTGATCATGACTTCCCGAAGCTCAGCCATCTTAGCTATATATTCTTTCTCCCCCTTTTTGGCTTCGACTGCGATGGAATTTGCATAGGAGTGCAACAAGTCATCAATATGCTTTGAAGTCCTGGAGAATTCAGTGACCAAGGCTTGTTGATTTGTGTTGAGAGTTACCATATTGCCATCAAACTTTTGAATATTATTGGCTACGACATGAGCATTCTGATTCACTACGGAGAGAGTATCGGTGTTCTTTTTCAGTCCGTCCATAAGAAGAATGACAGCTTGGCCGGCCGCTGTATACTTATCTTCAAACTTCTTTTCCATCACATCCAGTTTATGATTGATCTCCACCATGTTCTTGAGCATGAGATTTTCAGATTTCTTGATCCTTTTCAACATTTTATTTTGAGCTTTCTCAAAAGATGCCTTAGCTCATCCACTATGCCCTGAATGACATTCACGGTGTGAGTGGCTATATCATCTCGTAGTGGAAGATTCTGAGGCACTCCTTGGCCTTGCGGTTCAGCTGATGCACCTGTAGAGCTGGACACGAGTACAGTCTCTAAGGGGGGAATGCTTGCAGCCTCTGTAGATTTCTCAGACTCCCCCTCCATTGGTGCACCAATTTTCTCAGGGACGAACTCAGGAGCGTGCTTGTCAGATGGAACTTCAGTGATATCCTGAGTCTCCAATGCTTCCTATCCCCCATTGCCTTCTTCCTCACCTTCATCGTCCATTTGATCATTCTCATCAGCATCACCTTCCAACCCTTCATCAGCAGTCTCCTCGACAACATCACTTTCTTCTGGTATATCCGCCACTGCATCTCTGGCTATCTGGGAGATGTCAGATACGATATTAGCATCAGTGGGTAGAGGCTCCCCCTCAGTTCCTGCAGTCAAAGCATCAGGAATTTCACTGGGGATAACTAAGGAATCAGCCACAGTGTCGTCCTCGGCTGGAGATGCTTCTTGTTGTTCTGCCACGGCAGCCTGCCCAATACGCCTCTCCCATCTGTCAAAAACACTCGAGTCCATTTTCTTTAAGTAATGGAGAGGAACACCTTTACTCATGTCATACTTATCTCCATTCAACTGATTGAGATACAGACTGATGATTCGGCCAAAGCTAGGAGATCTCAGGGTGTCCTTTATCTTCTCAAAGAGCAATGCCCCCCAGTTGAATCCTTTTCTGCAGACAATTGCCACCAGGATCTTGAACATATCCGCAGAGATGTGGTCATGAGAACCCGGTTTGCATATGAGTACCTTCCCAACTATGTCTGACAGAAGTTTCCCTTCTTCATTCATATCCTTTCGTTTTATCGACCGAGTTCCTCGAGAGAGACCACAGAATAATAGAGTCCGGGTTTTGTCTTCTTCCTCAAGATAATCCTCATGCTCCGAGCTAGAGAGCTGTAGGAAGCGGGTCAGCTTGCTGGCAGACATCTTGATCTTTGCCCCGGCAACCTTGCTTTTGATAAGAGAGTCGTCATTCCGGAGTTTTGCGGTTGCAAAGAACTCCAGCACCTCCTTGTCCAGGATTTTACAGGGATGCTCTAGCACGAATGAAAGTCCAGCCTCCTCTAGCATAAGGATGATGTTCCTGAATTCATCTGAGGCATGAAGAGAACCCTGTGCGAACCAGCTCACATCCAGTGACCAGCCCAGCGGTTGTCCTTGGAGCCATCGCAAATCTAGGGAGGAAAGCCCTACTCTACGCTTAATCAACAATCAAAAAGGAAGTGACACTAGTGATCAAGTCTAAGTAACGGTGAGGGGGTGGTTACCAAAAGGCGTAGACAGTGAGTTAGGTCGATGAAGACGATGGACACCTGGTAGGTGCACGCGACGAGATCGACGAGATTGACGGGGTTTTTGCACGCTGAGATTGCCGGAGTTCTTCGCGAGTTGCGATCGGTGAGTCTTGCGGGATGTCGGCGGAAGGGGAAGAATCGGCGGGAGACCTGCGGGAATCTTGCGGAAGGGGAAGATGAAGACGATGGAGACCGTCAGTGAGAAGCTTGCGGGAAACCTTCGGTGAATCGGCGAGAAGCTTGCAGGATTCGGCGAGTTTCCTGCGGAGAAGGTCCTTCGGCGGGATTCCTACGGAATGTGAAGAGTCGGCGGGAATAGGCAAATAGGCAAATACTTCTAACGGGTTTCCGTTTGTCACGGGAATAGGCAAATAGGCAAATAGGCAAATAGGAAGGATTGACGAGTTAAATGGGATTCTCACGGGTTTCCGTTTGTCTAAGTTAATTTAAAAATCTTCTAAATAGGCAAATACTTCTTAAAGTCAATCTATTTGGAGTTTGAACCGGCTTTTCCATACATTTCTTGATGGCAAGATTTCCAATGACGTATCTTCGTTAGTTATCAGTGAACTAATTTACCCTTGTAGATGTTGGTTCTCGAATCTACCAGTGGAATTACCGATAACTCTTTAATGGTGTATCTAAGGTGTATATTCATCGTGTTAACCTATCCTTAGATGCGCACACATACATGTATATATATATATATGTAAATGTCGATGAAAAACGACTCAAGTCTTGGAGCTGATGAAAAATACCATGGATTATGAGAGTTATCATTTAGCCTTTCTGACTAAAACATATCAGGTGCTCGGTGTGAGTATGCCCATGTAGATATCACATCTATTATTCCAGACGCTTGTTCCAATTTAGTCTTGAGCCATCTACTGTCTAGTTCCCATCATATTTACGGGAACCTGGACTACCCTGCAAGAAAGAGTTACTTTACCTTAGGAACCCAATACATATTGGGTCCTAGGTTCCTGTTAGCATAAGCACTTGACTGCCTTCCTTCAGAAGTTCTGACAGGAAGACTACCTATGCCCTGGAGATGTGGATACGCCCTTGCCCTTGACACAGAGGGGTTGTGCCAACAGTCTATAGCAAAGTGTCCCACCTTGCCACAGCACCAACACTCGTGAATGTTGTATCTCCGTTTCTGACCTGATCTTGTGACTGAGGTAGTCATGAGCCTAGGTCCAAATGGGATAGATCTGGATCTGCTCCCAGAGCTTCCTCTTCCACCGTGACACGTGGAAGGGTGGAAAGAATGCATGCAGCGAGCGTCACGAGGTCTGGGAAGTGGTGCCTTCCTTTCAGACAGCCCCCTTCCTGAGACCCCATGAGAACTTATAGCATGACTTCTAACCCCCCTTTCCTGTGTCCTTGGGTGGAGAGAAGATTTCTGAGAGCTGATGCAAGTCGATTCATGCCGAGTATGGGCAGTGGCCGAGAATACAAAGGGCTCAGAAGAATCCTTAGGTATTCTCTCATGGGTGGCCATGACAGCCCTTGCACTCTGGGTGTCTCCACATGAGGACAGATCACCCTTGCAGTGACCACGATTATTCCTGTGGTCATACCTGAAGGCATGATGAGTTGCCTTCCTGCTTGGAGTGGGGGGTCGGAATACCGTTTCCCCATTTCTCCACGAATTGATAATCCGGGAGATCCACCCATTTTCTTGCTTTCTCTTTATAGCATCAACCTTGGAAAATTTTGATACTATCCTTTTCTCAGTCTCTAGACTACTCTCTAGATCAGAGATTTTAGAGTCCTTGACCTTGTTGGATGCCAATTGGAGAACCAACAAGATCTTCAGCCGAGCAATCTCCTGAGCTTGTTCTTCAACAAGTAGGTTGCTCTTCTGAAGGGCTCTCTTCAGAGAATCAGAATTTTCTGAAGGAAAGCAGTTCCTGTCTTCAGAAATTTCAAGAGAGACGGGGCAGGATGAAGAAGTTACCTGCTCTTCAGTGTTATTGTCATTAGAGCCCGTGACCGTTGTGTCATCCTCATCAGAGCTGCTTTCCTCACTGGCCTCTTCAGTCTCTGACACGGACACTGGAGCTCTGATGCTGTCCGATAGATCCTTGCCTTCATCTTCAGAGGCGAGGACCCCCACATAGGCTTCGTCCTCTGGTTGACAGCAGATTCCAGCTCTCTCTGACCCCCCCCCCCCCCCCCCCATCAGCTCTGAGTTCATCACCCACATAGATTTAGCTGACCCACATTTTTCCAATCTACAGCGAGAAGCTCCAGACCAGATATCCATGATAATTTGACGAATCCTCTTGTCCAAATTAAATAATGAAAGTTCCATTTCCGACATCTCAGCAATGCACTTGGGCACTTGGATATTCTTTCCAGAGTCGGAGGTCTTCATAGGAATAAAAGGACCCTCTTCCAGGATGAAAGATGCTCGAGGATCGATTGCATCCAAGTGATACGACACTGTCATTCTCCAGACTGGATAAAACTCCTTTGTGCATGTGGGGAGTCTTAGTGGCGATATCTCATGATCCAGCTCCATGCTTCTGACACTGGTGGCAGGATTTTATTCAAGGTGTAAACCTTTTTGATGAGTAACCTGGCTCTGATACCACTTGAAAGTCCACCTAGTGTCAACTATCTTCACCTATGGGGGGGAATAGGTGACGTGCAGCGTTTTTGCGGAATTTAAGATTGTACCTGCACAATAAAAATAAACAGCACAGCACACAGAATACACAAGCTATTTATAGTGGTTCCCCGATTTGGGTACATCCACTTTCCCCCTTCGACCTATCTCCCAACAAGAGACGACTCGGTCTCTTCACCAACAGGATTTAAATCCAATCCTTGCACTATCGGAAGGAACCCTTCCACACGTAGGAGTCAACACTCCCACAACACGGGTTGCACCCAACCCTTACAACTAGGAACCTACGTTCCTTTACAACAAAAGTAAAACTAGAATGTACAAAAGATACAAACTACGTTTGGAGACTAAGGTGTCCCTCTTTGTTGACGACGTGTTCTTGAAGTCCACAAGGAGTCCACAACCCTAGATCTCTCTTGGAGAGGATCTCCCCGGAACCGGCGACGGCAAGATGGGCGGCGGCTAGGTTCACGGGATCGGCGGCGACGACGATGTGCGGCTGCTGTACTTGGAGATCCAAACTTCGTAGCAAAGCTAGCTAGGTCTACCAACGGTCATACTAGGATCAGTCGTCTCGATCGATTCGGACGGGGAAGGTTTTTCCGATCACAAATCAAGAGACAAGAGATCTTCGGTTAGACACGTGAGACGCTAAGCTTGGCTAAGCTTCTATCGACCGAAGATCGGGAAGAAACCTCGATCAAGACCAGCGATCAACTCTCTCGAGCGGCGACGGCGACGGCGGCGGAAATCGCGATCTAGGTCACGTCGCGGCTCGATTTCGTATATCTTTTCCGTCTGCTTTACTGTTCAAAAATACCCATGTATTTATACTGTAGAAAACTTCAATATGACCGTTGTGGGTCCCACCTGAAGGAAACCCTAGTTCCGGTTCAACACAGTGCCAGCGGGAGAATCCGGTTCAGGGAGTTCCAGAAAAATTGCCAAGTCAAAATCGGCGAGAATCGAAGGTGATTCTCGACGAATCGGCGAGAATCAGTTAGTGATTCTCGACGATTCGTCGAGAATCACTAGTGATTCTCGCCGAATCACTTGATGATTCTCGACGAATATTACTTGGCCATGATCTGCTCAACGATGGGTTCGGCGAGAATCACTAGTGATTCTCGCCGAATCTTACTTGGCACCGTTTTGAGGTAGCCGGATAAAGTCGGCGAGAATCACTAATGATTCTCGACGATTCGGCGAGAATCACAAGTGATTCTCGCCGAATCGGCGAGAATCACTTGGTGATTCTCGTCGAATTATACTTAGACGATTTTTCGTCTTTCCACCCAAGAGCTGCTCCTTGACCCATCCTTGCTCCTTGTCTGCTCTTGCATAGTTACAGTCATGTACTTGAAAGTAAGTGCACTCCAATAGAGAGAGTACACGTAGGCCAACACACTGATCTGCCCAACGAGGGATTACGTCGTGCAAACCCGTGTATATTGACCTACTGCACCCTGACATTGGTGTGCACTTAGCGTGGAATAACTACAAGCACAACTTGAGAGGTTTCATCAAATACATTGCGAATTCATCTTAGCTTGACAGGTGGCTTCCTCAAATCCAGGTAATTGTGGATACAATACCCAATATTTCTATCCTGGATATTGTCTTTGGCAGCCTTCCATGCAGTCAAGATGATATTCCTGGAAGTGGGGCTCCATTGTTCAAAATCAGGCCTAAGTTCAGCTTGCTCTCTGAATCTTTTCTTAGATAATTGAGTCTCTTGTTCCTTTAATAAGGCCTCTTGTTCTTTCAGAAATGCCTCAGGTACTGGCTGAACTACTTTCTTAAGGATTACATTCTGATTTCCCTCAGGAGTACTGTACATAGTCTGGATCTCTTGATGTATCATATCAAAGTCTGCTGGAGGGTATATTACCTGAGCTACTTCAGCTTGCTCTCCTCCAAGATATGCAGGATATATTCCAGACTCTGCAACATTGTCATCATCACATAATGGAGGATATCAAAGGGTGGCTCTGATGGAATTTGAAATCCACTTTGCATGATCAGAGCCTGCTTTGACTAACACCCTCTCCCCCTTTATGACTTCTCTTTCAATGTGATCCCTAAGATCATCTTTCTGAAACCTTATATGTGCATTCAGATAGTTTACTCCATCTTTGTAGAAGGGTTTCAACCTTTGGAGCTTGTCAGTTATAGCCTTTTGAGAGTCTTCAATAGCAGTTTTAACAGCAGTTAAGCTCTCTTGCAGTTGTTTGTCAAATTCTGCTTTGGCAGTGGTCAGGGCTGCATTCTGAGCAGTTTCTATATTCTTCAGTTCTGTTACAATGGCATTGTGTGAAGCTGTCAAATTATCATTCATTTTTATCTGATTCTCCAGGACATAGCCTTGCTTCACTTCTAGATCATCAAGTTTTGTCTTTAATTTTTCTTGATGTGTGGCCAGATACACTACTGCATTTCCTCCCTTATGGAAGCAGTCAGTCATTTCTTTCTTATTCAGATTCATTTCAAATCTGATGGACTTAATGTCTTGGACCTGATCAAATTGCAGTGACTTATGCCCTTCATCCATATAAGATTGCAAAGCCTATCTTTGCTCATCCATCTTTATCTGCAATGCTACCATCAGAGAACTATAGTCTGTAGATGGGGCAGGCTGTGGTGCAATGGTCTGCAGTGCCTTTTATATGTCTGGCTCCTCCTCTTGAAGACTTGAAATTTCCTCTTCTTGGCTCTTGCAGCCTCTTCATCCTCTGAAGCAGATGTGCTAGCTATATCAACTCTTTCTTTAGGACTAGGATGAGAGTCCTTCTCAGTCCTTGATGGTTGCTCAGCATCCTTTGGCTTCTCAGTTTCTTTGTCTGTAGTTTCTTCTTCAATCTCCACATGCTCCCCCTCAATAATTACTTTCTCCCCCTCAGCAGCAGCGTTTTCCACTTCAATGTCAGTTTGAAGAAGGTCAGGGAACAGTTCTTCCAAAGTAAATTCCTGTTGAGGATGGGGTGGAGAATCTCTTATATCATCAATCACTTGATCAGCAACAGATGTGTCCTCCATGACAATATCTTGAGGTTGACTAAGAATCTGATGTTGCTGATTAACATCAGATAATCTATCAGTCATATCTTCATTCTCAAAAGGGAAATCTAAATGTTGGATTTCAGTTATTGCCTCAAGTATGGTTTGGGTAGCTTGTTCACTCTCTAGTGGAGTTGGCTCTTCCACAAGTAGAGGCTCCCCTTGTATTGAATCCTGATGAATTGGGCTTACTGAGGGTAGCTCCCCCTGCCTGTCTGCATCTTCTTGTCTAGCTGGAGACTGTCCAGCATTCCTTCCTTGTTCATCATCAGAACTAAATACCACTAGCTCTTCAGAGCTGCTTGAGGATTCTTGAGCCACAGGGGCTGTCTTCTTCTTCTTCTTTTGGGGTGTTTTCTTCTAAGGAGTTGGCATTTCTTTGGTCAGTACTCTATCCCACCTAGAGAAGATTCTCAAATTCATTCTCCTCATGTGGTTAATTTTAGATCCAGCTGCTTGACTCATCACCTCTGGTATACTGCCAGCTAGGTAAAGACTTAGTATTCTACCCAAATTGGGCTTCTTCATACTCTCTTTTATCTTATCAAACACAACTGCAGACCAATCAGTTTCTAGTTTGAAGATAATTCTTGTCATTAGACTGAACATATGAGCAGATATTCTATCATGCCCTCCAGGCTTGCTCAGTATGACCTTGCCCATAATTTCAGATAAGAATTTGCCTTGCATGTTCATTCCTTTTCTGTTGAATACAGATCCTATTTTCATGTTGGAGTCCAGTCCACACCATGTCAATGCTTCTCTAGTCTTAGAAGCAGAAACATCTTCTTCTTCCTTAGTTCTTGGCAGTTGCAGTACCTTTCTCAGACTCTTAGGAGAGACCTTCACCTTTGCCCCATGAACTCTGGACTTTATCTTGAGTCCTGATTCATCTAGTGTTGCTGCATTCAGAAACTCGAGGACTTCCTTCTCCCATATCTTGGTCGGTTCTGAAACAAGAAAGTCTAACCCAGTCTCAGCTATTAGGGTTATCATGCCTTTGATATCAGGTTCTGCGTCATCAAATGCGTGTCATACGAGTTCATATCCTTCATTAACATTCTCTTCTAGCTTGGGCGCCATTAGGGTTTGGAGAAATTTGAATTTAGAGAAGAGAGGTGTCGACACACAAGTTTGGTCTCAAAACTTTGGTGAGCGTGTCGACTGAAGTTAGAACCCGCCAACCCATTAGTTCATCTCAAAACCCAAGTGTTGAGATGAAGGGTGGCGGGGTACATGAACACAAAGTGGAGAAGTCTGCGGGCGATGTGGGATTAAACCCAACCACAGGACCGCGGGGATATTCCGCCACACAAGGGGGCCCACCGGGGTCAACACCCAGACCTGTAATGCGATGGGGAAAGCCTAAACATGCGGTCCCACACACACGTGTCCTGCTGGCTAATATAATCTCAACACACCCCAGCAGCAGGACAACCTGCTTTGATACCAAGTTATAACCCGCCAACCCATTAGTTCATCTCAAAACCCAGGTGTTGAGATGAAGGGTGGCGGGGTACATGAACACAAAGTGGAGAAGTCTGCGGGAGATGTGGGATTAACCCCAACCACAGGACCGCGGGGATATTCCGCCACACAAGGGGGCCCACCGGGGTCAACACCCAGACCTGGAACGCGATGGGGAAAGCCCAAACATGCGGTCTCACACACACGTGTCCTGCTGGCTAATATAATCTCAACAACTGACAATGGCGAAAACCTATTTATACCTTTCTAGAATCGAAGATGAAAGGGCGCGTCAAAATACTTAAATTTTGTCGACACTGTTGAAAAGTGTCGACACTTACTTATAATGTCTCGACAACTATGTGTCGACACAAGTATAGTCGACAGAATATATGTGTCGACACTTGTTTATGTGTCGACACCGCTTTGCTCGACACTTAGTCGAGACTTTACTAGACTAATTCTAAGTAAAGCCTAAGTGTCGACACCACTCTGGATGTGTCGACACCTACACAGCATGTGTCGACACTGATTCTCTGAAGTGTCGACACAAACTTCCTAGATGTGTCGACACCATTTCTCTGAAATGTCGACACAGACAACTCTGTGTGTCGACACCTTTTTACTTAGCCAATTTTTTTAAACTATTCTAAGTTTATCATCCCTAATTCAATTTTAAATTTATTGAATTTGGTTTCATCTAAGGTCTTAGTATACATGTCAGCTAGCTGATTATCTGTACTGATATATTCTAGTGAAATATCTCCTTTTTCCACATATTCTCTTAGAAAATGGTATTTTATTTCTATGTGCTTAGTCCTACTATGGGAGACAGGATTGTTTGCAATAGAAATAGCAGTAGTAGAATCACAAAATAGAGGTGTTCTACTTACTTGAATACCATAGTCTTCTAGCTGATGTTGAATCCATAGAAGTTGAGCACAGTAACTTCCTGCAGCCACATACTCTGATTCTGCTGTGGAGATAGCCACACTTGTTTGTTTCTTGCTACTCCATGATATCAGTCTTCCACCTAGGAATTGACAGGTTCCAGTTGTACTTTTCCTATCTTCCTTGCAGCCTGCAAAATCTGCATCTGAATAACCTGTCAGTTCAAAGTCTCCATTCCTAGGGTACCAAAGGCCTACATAAGGAGTGCCCTTAAGATATCTCAGAATTCTTTTGACTGTTGTCAAATGAGATTCTTTAGGGCAAGCTTGGTATCTAGCACAGACACATGTAGCATACATGATATCTGGTCTACTAGCAGTCAAATATAGTAGGGAGCCAACTATCCCTCTATACAAAGTCTCATCTACAGGTTTCCCTGCATCATCTTTGCTAAGAGACATACTTGACCTCATATGAGTTTTCATGGTACTGGATGATTCCATACCATACTTCTTTATCAATTCTATGGTGAACTTAGACTGGCATATGGATAAACCATCCTCAGTCTGTCTAACTTGGAGACCCAAGAAGAACTTAAGTTCCCCCATACTGCTCATTTCAAATTGTCCTTGCATAAGTTTTGCAAACTTTCTGCAAAGACCACTTTCAGTAGACCCAAATATGATGTCATCTACATATATTTGGACTAGAATGATCTTTCCTCTGGATTCCCTAAGGAATAGAGTCTTGTCTATTTTCCCCTTTTGAATTTATTCTCAATGAGGAAACTAGACAGGGTTTCATACCAAGCCCTAGGGGCTTGTTTTAACCCATACAAAGCCTTCCTAAGTCTATAAACATAATTAGGTTTAGTAGAATCAACAAAACTTAATGGCTGTTCCACATAGACTTCTTCCTTCAGATTTCCATTCAGAAAAGCTGACTTAACATCCATTTCGTATACTTTAAACTTTTGATAGGTTGCATAAGCCAGGAACATCCTTATAGCTTCCAGTCTGGCTACTGGAGCAAAGCTTTGATCAAAGTCAATACCTTCTTCCTGCCTATAACCTTTTGCAACCAGTCTTGCTTTGTTCTTCACAATAACTCCATGTTCATCCATCTTGTTCCTAAAGATCCACTTAGTTCCTATAATGTTGTGGTCCTTGGGTTTAGGAACTAGCTCCCAGACATTGCATCTTTTGAACTGGTTCAGTTCCTCTTGCATAGCCTCAATCCAATGAGGATCTAGAATGGCTTCTTCAAATTTCTTTGACTCTACTTGGGATAGAAAGCTGGAGTAGAGTAGTGAACTTAGATTTCTGCTCCTTGTTTGTACCCCTTGTCTGAGATCACCAATAATTTGATTTGCTGGATGATATTTTAAATGTCTATTAGCTGGAGGCAGCCTGTCTTCTGGTTGTGCACCTACAGCTTCTTCATTCAGCAGCTCCTCTTGATCTTCTTCATCAAATGGAGTAACTTGTACTCCCCCTGGACAGCAGCCACTATCATCCATATGCTGACTTGCAGTAGATCCTTCTTCAATAGTAAGCTTGTCATGGACACGACACGTGACACGGGCGTGTCACACGGCCGTGTATTGGCTGGATGGAGTCAATTTACTGCCGCTTAGAGGGACACGGCCTGTGACACGGGCGTATCACAGGGCGTGTCAGGCCGTGTTTTAGCTTTTATGGCCAAATCTGAGCCGTTTGTTTCCCTCTTCCTGGATCCAGTGGTTGGGCTCTGTCCAGGTATTTAGAAGGCCGAGAAAAAGGGGATATAACCCTCTTTTCTTCTTCTTCTTCTTCTTCTTCATGTTATTCCAAGAAAGGGAAGAAGAAAGGCCTAAGGCAAGAGGGAAGGGAGGAGTCTACCAGCTGCTGGAGGAGCTGCGGAGTGCGGAGCGAAGATCCGAGAGCGGATTTGTGAAGGCAGAGCCGAGGCGGTGATTTCCATCCGGCTACTTCATGGCACCGAAGCGATCTTCAAGGGTAACGATCTCCTTCTTGGACATCGATGTTGGAACCGGCTTTTCGGTCCCTCCTAGAGTTCGAAGCAGAATGCAACCCACACGTACTCTCCTTGCGCTACCGCCCTGACGAGAGTCAGCGACCTGGAAACAGACCGAGGGGACTCAACTTGGAGGTCCCACCTCTTACCCGGAAGAACTGTTAGTCTTCCCCTCCCTAGCCAGTGTTGAGCTAGGTGCCTGAGAGGGAAAAAGTGGGAAGGTTCAACAACCTTTTTTCAGGCACCTTATCGGTCTATTTATAGGTTTCTGAATCTGCTCTGCAAATATCACTTTCAAACCTTCTCAAAATGACCAAAACACCCTGGACCGGGTCTGCTAATAGCCCAGCTCCGCTGTCCTGGAGAGCTATACGCAGGCCTCCAAGGGTAAAAATGTAAAACCATCTGGGGCCCAAAGGTAAAATCTCCCTTATGGTTTAGAATTGGTAGAGCTGTTAGTCTCCTTCGGCGAGTGGGGGAGGTGCTGCCGGGCGAGACGGAAACCATGCTCGTCTCGCCGCCTTTCCGGCATGTGAGCTCTCTCGCCTTCTTGGGTGACCCCGCCCACTAGAAGGTCTCGCCCACTCCAGAGGTTGCTCCCTCTCGCCTCCTGTAGGCGGGCATCCTATCATCTCGCCAGTCATCCCTTCGCCCGCTGGACCGTCTCTCTCGCGAGCCCCAGGTTGTACACAATCCCCGCTCTTTTCGAGGTTGTCCTAACCTCGGAAAGATAAGTCCAACCGTGGCTCGCGATGCTAAGGTTCCTTTGTGGGAATCTTGGGTGGGCCCCTCCTTCCCCGTATTGTCTATAAATATGAGGAGGAAACCTTCATTTGGGAACTCTTTTTGCCTTCGTCCTTTCTTCCGGAATGTCTCATAGTCAAAGTTTTCGTGAGCGTCTTGCGATTGTGCGAAGGCAGAACAAAGCCGGCACAGATGCCCTTTTCCCAGATCTGGGGCGTACTCCCCCCGCAGCCTCTCCGCCGTCTCGCACCAAGAAAGCGAAAGCCGTCTGCGCTCCTCTCTCGGCAGGCGCAACCTCTTCGGCCGCTCCGATAGACGCCCCGTTCTCTTCCTCAGGGGAGAGACAGGTGATTACGTTATTTTTCCTCTCCCCTGTCTCGCCTGTCTGATTATGCTTTCGCAGGGAAGTCCTGCTGATTCGCCGGTGCCGGCCGATCCTCATGACAATGTAAGTCAAGTCCCTCAGCGCACGGACTCGCCCAAGGTGGCCTCCCCACCTCTCTCGCGGAGAGAAAATCTCTCGCGAGTGGTGGGGAATCCTCGAATCCCAAGTAAGATCTTTTTCCGTTTTCCTTCTCGCCTTTTGGTTGATTTGCCTTCTTCTGCTCGGCTTGCGCGGGTTCACCCTTGTTTGTAACCTTTCACTATTTTCGCAGGCATCCACTTTGATTCTGATACTGAGGAAGCTCCCGGGTCTCCCCCCCTCTCGCCCCTTCCTCATCCGAGCGAGATCGAGGACTACCTAGGTGATCCCATGGACCCTCTGGAGTTGAAACGGAGGACTGCCCGGATGTTCCGCAAATACACACACATAATCCGCGAGATGGAGCTCGAGAAGCAAGCCTCCGACCGGCGCATGGAGTGGATGGAAGCAGATCATCACCGTCTTTCCACGATGGTGGAGGCGGACGGGGTGCTGGACGGGACTGACCCCCAGGCTATACTGAACGAGACGGATGAACATCTCCGTCTCGCGCGCCGCGGCGTGATCGCCGCTCGCGCCTTTCACCTCCCTGGCCGCCCGCCATGCGCGGGAGGTAAGGATGGCCGCTGGCGGTGGGTGCGGAACTAGGCAGTCTCAGCCCGTCTCGCCCTCCCCGGATCTCGTTTTTTGCTAATGTCGTTGTTTTATTACTGCTATGTTGTACAAACTTATTCGGACGAGACGCCCCCTTCTGCGGGACGGTTTCATTTTTTGGCTCTGGGTCACGCAATGGTCGTATCGTGCCGTCTTTTCATTATTGCAGTCTTTTCATTAGATATTATTTTATTTTATTATTCTATTAACCCTGCAATGATGGCTTGCCTCGAAAGGGTGCCTGCGGCGCCTCCGTCTCTTGAGTTCTAGAGAGAGAGTGAGAGGGGAAATGAAATTAAGAGAGAGAGAGAGAGAGGGGGAGGGAACGAGGCGTCGGGACGTCCCCTCATGTCCCGCCGCCTTACTTTCCCGCCCTTTTCTCTATCCCTTATAAATATCTTCAACCACCACCGTTCCCCCTCACTACTCTAAGCTGTTCTTCTGACCCCGGCTCCCGTTCCTCGTTCATCGTCTCGCGCCTCTCTTTCTGGGCCATCCCTTTCTGCTTTTCCCGCTTTCTCGCCAGTCATGGGGAAGAAGAAGATCGAAGAGGGCGAGGGCCGCAGCCGTTGTGGGAAACGTTTCGTCGACCACGACTTCCCTCTCGGCCGACTGCCGGAGGAAGACCACGCCCGTTTTGCTCGCGAGTACCTCTCCGATTGCTACCCGTCTCGCCCGCCTAAGGTGGGCGAGTGCATCAACACCTTCTACCCCAATGAGCTGGCTTTCCCGATCTCGCACTTTGAGGCGGGACTGAGGCTCCCCCTCTGGCCAGAGGTTAAGTTGGTGCTGAAGTATTTTGGGGTCATCCCGGCCCAGTTCAACCCCAATGCTATCTCCATGCTGGTCGCCTTCGCTTGCTACCTGCGGCGAGAGCGCATCGAGTTCAGTCTAACCGCCTTCCGCAAGCTGTTTGTCTACCACGCCAAGGACGACGGCATTTCTTACTTCACAGGTCAAGGCCTCAAAGTATGCGAGACCCCGAACAAGAACCATCATTGGTTGACACGGTTTGTCTTCATACGCGGGGATCTAGGAGGCATCCCCCTCGCACCGGTATCCCCTGCCGAGTGCTATTACGATACCCCCAAGGTGGGGGGCGCCGAGAAGGAACTCTGTGACTTTTTCGTGGGAAAGAATTTTGAAGTTCAATACCTGCGGCGAGACCTGGACTCGCTACCTGCCGTCTTTCCGGGCGAAGGTAAACCTCTATTCCCTTCTGTCCCTGTAAAAATTTTTTCTCCCGCTCACTGTTACCATTTCTAGGAGAAAGGGCCGTTCCCGTCAATCCCCCCTACCAGAGCAATCGAGCTCTCGCTCTAGCGAATATGGCGGCGGAGGCTGCGAAAGATACGCTAACCCCTGTCGCCAAGAAGAGGCCTGCAGGCGAGGGTACCTCCCGCCTCAGCCCCAAGAAGAAGAAAAAGACTGTGTCCTTCGAGAAGGAAAAGCCGGCCAAGAGAAGAGAAGAGCTCGAGGGGTCTCTTTCACCTATCACCTTATCGTCTCCCTCGCCTCCTCGTCAGCCCGTCTCGCCAACCCGCGAGACGATTTCTGCAGAACCAGCCCCCCACGGTCGTGCTCAGCCTCCTCCGCCTTCTCCTGGCTCATCGAGTCGCCCGGCTCCCGCCTCGCACCCCAACTACAACATGGGGCCCGTGATGGAGGATGACGCCGGCAAGCCGGTTATAAAATGGGAGCAGGATTCTAACCGAGTGTCGGTGTCCACCCTTCTCCCTTCCTGGAAGGAACAGGACCGTCCCACCGGCCACGCCTTTTCGCTAGGCTTCGGGCTTTATGGCGGTCTTGGCTCCGAACCCGCTGACAACGAGGCCTCGCGGGACCTCATTCTGAGAAGCGTCCACTCGCAATTTCGCTCCCTGGAGCTCGCGCATCGCGTCTCGCGCCGTCTGGTCTTTAATAACAGGAAATGGAAAGAGGCGGAGACCGGTCTCGCCGCGGAGCGAGAGAAGTCTATTGACTTGGAGAAGCGGTTGAATGTCGCTGACAAACTCCTTGCACAGAGCCAGGGTGGCGTGGTAAGTTTCCTTATCTTTGCCTCGCCCGCCTAGCCCTTGCCCCTAATGGCTCTCTCACTTCTCCCCCCCCCCCCCTCTCGCAGGATGCCGAGACGGCGAATAGGATGCGCTCGCGCATCGAGGAGCTGGAGGGAGAGATCGAGAAGCTGAAAGCCGAGAACCTTCGCCTTCAGAGCCGCGCGACGCCCCCCACGGATCCGTTTCCCGATTCTTCCCGATATTCTGTGGATGAGGTGGAGGCCATCTGCCGGGACTCGAACATCAAGACAGCGGAGGTCGTCCTTAAGATGATGAAGGAGCTGGGAGTGGTGCGCGCCGACGCGGAGGCGGTGACCGTCCGCGACCTGGTCCCGCGTTTGTTCGACGAGTCGGACGGCAGCGCCTCCTCTGACAATGAGTAGTGCACCATCCCTCTCAACATTTTCTTCTCGCCCTCATCTTTTTGTTTAACACTTATGGTCCTTGTTTCCTTTCTTAAAGGGAGAGCGAGGTGTCTCTGCCTCACTAATTTTTTGTTTAAAAACTCTTTATATGCTGATGGCCGTTTCCCCTTTTGGGGTGCTGCGCAATAGTCATTTAGGAGTTACTTTATTTTAACTGCTAGTTTGATTTTCCATCCTCTCGCTTAGCTTCTAGTCCAAAGGGTAGGGCTATTTTTTGGGACGCCGTTTAATTACTATTGTTATTGCCTTCCATTTCGCTTAAAAACCCGCGCGAGGCATCCTGTATTGCTTTTTACCTGTCTTGATAACCTCCGCCGGCGCTGCACTGCGAGATCATCTCGCCACAAAATTTCGGGGTCCAGTCGTCTCGCCAGCCAGTTTCGGCCACTTCAGCTCTCTTGATCCTGGGACGGGGAAAACCCTCCCTCCCGTGGCGAGACCCCCTATGGCGAGTGCCGGCCAGGGATTTTCTTCCCTGGCCCTATTCCTGGTCACCCTCTGTCTCAGGGACTATCCCTCTCTTGCCGAGTCATGGTTTTTTCTCCACGCGAATTCTTACCCTCAGACTTGTCTCCTCAAGTGAGTACCGTCCTCCCGAAACACCCTCAACCACCGAGTGAGCCTACAGCCCTGCCAGCTAGGTGGGAGCCTGGTCAGCGGGTCTGCTCGGGGTCTCCTCTCCAAGACACCACCAACCACCGAGTGAGCCTACATCCCTGCCAGCTAGATGGGAGCCTGGCCAGCGGGTCTGCTCGGGGTCTCCTCTCCAAAACACCACCAACCTCCGAGTGAGCCTACAGCCCTGCCAGCTAGATGGGAGCCTGGTCAGCGGGTCTGCTCGGGGTCCCCTCTCCAAAACTCCACCAACCACCGAGTGAGCCTACAGCCCTGCCAGCTAGATGGGAGCCTGGTCAGCGGGTCTGCTCGGGGTCTCTTCTCCAAAACACCACCAACCACCGAGTGAGCCTACAGCCCTGCCAGCGAGATGGGAGCCTGGTCAGCGGGTCTGCTCGGGGTCTCCTCTCCAAAACACTACCAACCACCGAGTGAGCCTACAGCCCTGCCAGCTAGATGGGAGCCTGGTCAGCGGGTCTGCTCGGGGTCTCCTTTCCAAAACACCACCAACCACCGAGTGAGCGTACAGCCCTGCCAGCTAGATGGGAGCCTGGTCAGCGGGTCTGCTCGGGGTCTCCTCTCCAAAACACCACCAACCACCGAGTGAGCCTACAGCCCTGCCAGCTAGATGGGAGCCTGGTCAGCGGGTCTGCTCGGGGTCTCCTCTCCAAAACACTACCAACCACCGAGTGAGCCTACAGCCCTGCCAGCTAGATGGGAGCCTGGTCAGCGGGTCTGCTCGGGGTCTCCTTTCCAAAACACCACCAACCACCGAGTGAGCCTACAGCCCTGCCAGCTAGATGGGAGCCTGGTCAGCGGGTCTGCTCGGGGTCTCCTCTCCAAAACACCACCAACCACCGAGTGAGCCTACAGCCCTGCCAGCTAGATGGGAGCCTGGTCAGCGGGTCTGCTCGGGGTCTCCTCTCCAAAACACTACCAACCACCGAGTGAGCCTACAGCCCTGCCAGCTAGATGGGAGCCTGGTCAGCGGGTCTGCTCGGGGTCTCCTTTCCAAAACACCACCAACCACCGAGTGAGCCTACAGCCCTGCCAGCTAGATGGGAGCCTGGTCAGCGGGTCTGCTCGGGGTCTCCTCTCCAAAACACCACCAACCACCGAGTGAGCCTACAGCCCTGCCAGCTAGATGGGAGCCTGGTCAGCGGGTCTGCTCGGGGTTGTTTCCACAAAGCATCTCGCCCCCGGTGCCTCACAGGGGTCACCCACACTTCCACCAAGAGAGGACATCGGGATGATAAGCATTACACAATAACAATAAAAAAATACTGTGAAGTACAGTGCTACGGGTAAAATCTCTTCAAATCATCCCCACTCCGGGCTCGCTCGAGAGATACCCCGTCCACATTCTGGAGGTGGTACCCTCCTGACTTTAAGACTTCTTTTATTACAAAAGGACCCTCCCAGTTTGGGTTAAGTTTCCCTACCGAGGCTCCTCTACCCGCCGCGTCAACCTTTTTTAGGACCAAATCTCCTTTCGCAAATTGTTTAACCCTTACATGCTTATCGAAGTACCTCGCCATTCGGCGCTTGACTTCCTCCTGCCGGACCACCGCTAAATCTCGGAGCTCCTCCACGAGATCCAACGAAAGCCTCTGCTCTTCTTCGTTCTCTGCCCTCCATCCTTCGGCTCCTTCCCTTGCAACCACTATTCTTGGCGATGCGACCTCGAACTCGACAGGTATGACGGCCTCTGAGCCGTGAGAGAGCTTAAACGGGGTTTCTCCCGTGGCTGTGTTTGGTGTGGTTCTCAAGGCCCACAGCACGGAAGGTAATTGCTCCACCCTGCTTCCTCTCAAATTCTCCACCTTTTTCTTCAACAGATTGACGATGACCTTGTTAGCCGCTTCGACCTGTCCGTTACTCCGCGGATGGTGAACAGAGGCAAAGCGGAGATCTATCCCCAAACGAATGCAGAAATCCACGAACTCCCTGCTTGCAAACTGGGGTCCATTATCCGTCACAATGGCTAGGGGCAACCCATGCCGGCAGACGATCTCCCCCCAAACGAAGTTCTTGACCACCTGCGAGGTTACCTTAGCCAATGCTTTCACCTCCAGCCACTTTGAAAAGTAATCCACCATGACTATTAGGAACTTCCTTTGGCCACTTGCTTGGGGAAAGGGGCCAACCAGATCTAGGCCCCATATAGCGAATGGCCAGGGAGCTGTGATGGTTCGCAACCTCTGGGCCGGGAGGAGCTGAAGAGGGGCGAACTCCTGGCACTTTTGGCACTTTTTTGCAAATTCCTCCGCATCTCTCCTAAGGGTAGGCCAAAAGTACCCCTGCCTCAGCACCCTTCCTTCTAAAGTTCGGCTCCCCGAGTGACTTCCACATTCCCCGGAGTGGATCTCTTGCAGAACCCTAGGAGCCTCTTCCTCCGACACACACCTGGCCAGCAATCCTGTCAAGGTCTTGCGATATAAAACTCCATCCTTTAATAGGTAGTATGCCGACTTGTATCTGGTGCGCTTCTTGTCGTGCTCCGTCGCAGGTAACTGTCCTGATGCCAAAAAGGTGATAAAGGGGTCCATCCACGACCTTTGTTGGCACACTTCCATAAGTTCTCCTTCCTTTATGGACGGCCTGAAGAGCTCCGTTACTGTTCCCCCGGCCCGAGGGCCGTGCTTGGCGAGTTGGTCGGCCTGGGTGCTCTCCACTCTCGGGACGTGTTGAATTGAGAAACTTCGGAACTGTCCTATGATGTCCTTGACCTTTCCTAAATACAGCTGGAGGGCTGGCTCCCTTGCCTCGAACTCCCCTTTGATCTGACCTGCCACCACCATGGAGTCCGTCGAGGCCTCAATGTCCTGTATGCCCAGCTCCCGGGCTAACTTCAGCCCTGCAATGACCGCCTCATATTCCGCCTGGTTGTTGGTGACTGCGAAATGAATCTTCAAGGCTTGCTCAATACGAGTCCCCTCCGGACTGGTCAAGACCACTCCTCCCCCAAAAGAGTTTCTTCCTGACGCTCCGTCCACTAACATTTTCCAAGCTGCTCGAGGGGGCGTCTCCGCTTCTCGGACCTCGACTACATAGTCTGCTAAGAAATCGGCCACCGCCTGCGCCTTGATGGCGAGCCGTGGAACGAAGACGAGGTCAAATTCGCTGAGCTCTATTGACCATTTTGCCAGCCTCCCTGAATGCTCTACCCCACTCAAGATGTTACGGAGAGGGTGGTCAGTCACCACTCGGATGGAATGTGCCTGGAAATACGGTCTGAGCTTTCGGGCCGAGACGATGAGGGCAAATGCTAATTTTTCCAGGATGGGGTACCCGAGTTCCGCCTTCTTCAGGACCCTGCTCACGTAATAAATTGGGAATTGTTTCTTTCCTTCTTCACGTACAAGAACCGAGCTTACCGCCTCCATCCCTACCCCCAAATATAGGAACAGGTCTTCGGCTTCCCTTGGTCCCTGGAGTAAAGGTGTCTGGGTAAGCTGCTGCTTTATGGACTGAAAGGCCGTCTCGCACTCCGCGGTCCACTCGAAACCCTTACCCCCTCGCAGCGTTCGAAAGAAGGGTGAGCATCTCTCCCCCGCCCGAGAAAGGAACCTGCTCAGCCCGGCCAACTTTCCTGTGAGACGCTGGACTTCCTTCGCATTCCGAGGCGACTCCAGTTCTAGGATTGCTCTTACTTTTTCGGGGTTGGGCTCCACCCCAGATGGAGTGAGTAGATGCCCCAGGAATCTCCCTCTGCTAGCGCCGAAAACGCACTTCAGGGGGTTAAGCCTCATTTTATACTTCCTCAAGGTTTTAAAGGTTTCCTCCAGATCTAGGACATGAGCTCCGAGGTCCTTGCTTTTGATCATCAAGTCGTCTACGTAAACCTCGAGGTTCCTTCCTTTCTGTTCTCGGAAAATTCGATCCATCATCCTTTGATAGGTTGCGCCCGCATTTTTCAAACCGAAGGGCATCATGTTAAAGCAGAAGCACCCATCCTCCGTGACGAAGGTGACGTCCTTAACGTCCGGAGGATGCATGCGTATTTGATGGTACCCAGAAAACGCGTCCAAGAAACTCATAAAAGGGAAACCGACGGCTGAGTCAACCAGCGCGTCGATTCGGGGCAGCGGATAACAATCCTTAGGGCATGCTTTATTTAAAAGAGAAAAATCTACGCACATCCTCCACTTACCCTCCCCTTTTTGGACCATTACAACATTACTCACCCACCCCGGATACTTACAGGCGGACACAAACCCCGCCTTAAGCAATTTTTCCACTTCCTCTCTAATAGGTCCGGCCATCTTCGAGGCGATGGCCCTCTTCTTTTGTTGTATGGGGCGGGTGTTGGGGTCCAGATTGAGGCGGTGACAGGCGACGTCTGCATCGACCCCCGGCATGTCCGCGGCGCTCCACGCGAAGACGTCAATATTGTCTTGTACGCAGGTCCTGACCTTCTCCCGGTCCTCTGGGTTGAGCTCGCCACTGATCTTTATCCTTTCTACTCGGCCTTCCTTGGTGCGTATTTCTACCTCCAGGACCTCCACCGCAGCTTTCAGCCTGGATGGTTCCTCCTCTTCTTCCTGTCCTGCCTGCTTACCCTGCTGCTGGACTTTGTCTTCTACGTTGGCCATCATTCCCTCTTCCCCCGGCTACTCTGCCACCCACCTGCTCGCGCCCTCTTTTTCCTGCCAGGAGGCTCTTCTCTTTTCTGGACGGGTCCCTTCTCCGGGCGATCCGCCCACCTCTTCCGTCTTCCTCTTCTCCTTCCTCCCTCCCTCTTCTCTTTGATCTACTTCCCCTTCTGCTCCCGTCTCTCCTCCCTCACCTTCAGCTCTTCCCCTCTCCCTTTCCTCTTCCATCCCCGTCTCCCCGAATTTCTCTCCCGCCATCGCTGGCTCCCCCGCAATGCCTCCCACCGTTACTTCTCCCTCTCCCCCAGCACTTTCCTCCTCTCTTTCTTCTTTGCCTCCCTGCTCTTGTTGCAATCGCTCCATCCTCCTTTCCAACTCCTCTGCGTCCCCCTGCCAGGAGATTGTGTTTACCGCTGTCACGTAACATTCCCTTGCTGCCTTCGGATCTCCTCGTACCCTGATTTGAGTACCTCCAGAATTCAGCTTCAAGCATTGGTGAAACGACGACGGAACGCATCTGAAAGCGCTGATCAAGGGGCGCCCAAAGATAGCGTTGTAGCTACTTGGGGCATCCACTATGACAAAACGGCAGTTTCGGGATAGTCCTCCCAGAGTTACTTGAAGTCCTACACCCCCCTCAACCTCTTTCCTTTCTCCTGAGAATCCAAACAATGGTCCATCCGCTGCCAGTACCCTCCGTGCCTCTACCCTCATTGCATTGAATGCCTTCTTAAAAATCACGTTCACCGAGCTTCCATTGTCGACCAGGATCCGCGACACCGTGAAGTTCTCGATGGCGGTCCGTATCACTAACGCGTCACAAAAGGGGTCCTCATGGTCGGGCATGTCTTTTCTTGAAAACGTGATCTTTTCATCGGGAGGAGGGGATTGTGACGTCGAGGCGACACTTCGGCGGTACATAGTGTGAAGGCTCGCCTTTCGGGCCGCCTCTATCCCCACTCCCCCATTGATCACCCCAACCAGCCCGCGGTCCCCTTCATCCGCACGATCCACACACCGATCCTCTTCCCCTGTAATCGTTACTTCCTCTATCCGCACTGGCCTTGGCTGTTCCCCAGCTCCTCGAGTCCTCCTTAACTCCAAGAAATCCGGGCAGGTAGCCGTTGCGTGACCTTCCTCCTCGTGGAAGTCACAGTAGGGCAACGCCACCCCCCCCCCCCTCCGGTCTCCCTTCCTGAGGGTCCCTCCTTCTCCCTGCTCCTGCTCCTCTTCCTCTTGCCCGGCCCCTTCCTCTACCTCGGCCGATGGCCATGGCCTGCTGCGGAGGAGGTAGGGGCGGTCTATGACCATACCCCCACCCCATCTGATTGAACCTTCCCGGTCCTCCTTGTTGATTTCTTCCCCCTTGGGGAAATCCTCTTCCTTGCCCGGGGGCCGTCCCCCCCTGCTGCCTCCATCCCAGCTCTGGATACGCCGGCGCCCTCGGCTCGTCTCTTCTCCTCGCTTCCTGCTGCCTCCCTCCTGTCTCCCTCGACTCTATCTCGGTCAGCCTCGCCAACTTTTTCGCAAAAGCTGGGTTCGCCGCCTCCATCGCTATTTCCTTGGCCGCCTTCTCCATCAAGCCCTCAAAGGAGAGCGGAGCCTTCCGGGTGAGGCTCATCTTGAAGAATCCTTCCCGCAGTCCCACTGTGAAAGCCATCTGGAGGGCGAAGCCCGGTACCTCCTGTATATCCAGAATCTCCTCTTGGAACCTATCCACGTACTGGGCCAGGGATTCATCCGCCTTCTGCTTGATCAAAAAGATCGATTCCGGGTTCTTCTTCCTCTTCTTAGATGTGGAGAATCGAAGTTGGAAACTTCTACTCAAGTCCTCGAAACAATATATCGAGCCTGCCGGGAGTTGATGGAACCAGTCCCTAGCTTTGTCTTTCAGAGTGATCGCGAAGAGGCGACACTTAAACGCGTCCGTCATGGGCCTGATTGAGACAACGTCTTCGAACCACTGCAGATGATGGAGGGGATCGTCCTTCCCTACATAGTAATTCATCTCGGGCTCCCTGAAGCCCTCCGGGACCGGAGCAGACAGGACTAGCTCGCAAAAGGGGGACCCTCGCGCCGCCGGTCTCGCCACCCCTACTCGCGCGACGACCTCCCCTGGCGCGATGGTACTCGCCGGACTTGGGAACAGCTCCCTTCCCGCCATGTCCCTCCCGGTCCCTTCCAGCATCACCTCCTTTCCCGGCCTTCTCCCCGGGGCGTCTTCTCCGACTCGCGCCGAGACGAGTTCCTCCTGAGTCGCGAGAGCTGGCACTGTGGGCAGTGGAGTTGAACAGTCTCCCTGCCGCGAGATCCCTTGCAATAGATCCATGATCCCCTTGATCGAAGCCAGGAACTCCGTTCTCCCTACATATCCCCCCTGATTATCTGACTCCCCTCCTTCTCCTTCTCCATGATCTCCCGCCATGTTGGTTGCTCAAGGTTCTTCTCTGAGGGCTGCGCTCCACGCTCACCGCACCAAAAATGTTGGAACCGGCTTTCCGGTCCCTCCTAGAGTTCGAAGCAGAATGCAACCCACACGTACTCTCCTTGCGCTACCGCCCTGACGAGAGTCAGCGACCTGGAAACAGACCGAGGGGACTCAACTTGGAGGTCCCACCTCTTACCCGGAAGAACTGTTAGTCTTCCCCTCCCTAGCCAGTGTTGAGCTAGGTGCCTGAGAGGGAAAAAGTGGGAAGGTTCAACAACCTTTTTTCAGGCACCTTATCGGTCTATTTATAGGTTTCTGAATCTGCTCTGCAAATATCACTTTCAAACCTTCTCAAAATGACCAAAACACCCTGGACCGGGTCTGCTAATAGCCCAGCTCCGCTGTCCTGGAGAGCTATACGCAGGCCTCCAAGGGTAAAAATGTAAAACCATCTGGGGCCCAAAGGTAAAATCTCCCTTATGGTTTAGAATTGGTAGAGCTGTTAGTCTCCTTCGGCGAGTGGGGGAGGTGCTGCCGGGCGAGACGGAAACCATGCTCGTCTCGCCGCCTTTCCGGCATGTGAGCTCTCTCGCCTTCTTGGGTGACCCCGCCCACTAGAAGGTCTCGCCCACTCCAGAGGTTGCTCCCTCTCGCCTCCTGTAGGCGGGCATCCTATCATCTCGCCAGTCATCCCTTCGCCCGCTGGACCGTCTCTCTCGCGAGCCCCAGGTTGTACAATCGAAGTCTTTCCTTTGTGCATGTGCTTGGAATCCTCCACCAAGAGGTGGATTTGCGGAAGTGATTCCTTTGTTGAGTCTGCATTTAGAGCCGGAAATATGGAGTACGGCATAGGCATGCTGTGTGAAGCCCATCTGGACTGGTAGTCTGGATTGGTGATGTTCATGGGTAAACCGGAGAACACTCCGTGGATTTGGTACGATGTAAATGGATTTCTATTGTGATGAATGTATGGATGTGATGCTGAATGTGAGGAGGCTTTGGCAAAGCTCCTGGTTATGATATGATCAATTGGTAGCACGCCTGGGGAGCTCGAGATAAACCCGGCCTGTTACACCACTAGGGTGGGTTGATATAGTTAGGTAAGGATCGATTGGTGGCAATGCTTGGGGAGCCGAGTTAAACCCGGCTTGCTGCACCACATGGGTGGGTCGATCAGAATAGGAGGGGGGTCGATGGGTGGTAATGCTTGGGGAGCTTGGATAAACCCAGCTTGCCACACCACATGGTGTGGGTCGATCTGCTCTGGTTGTTTATGAATGTTGTGAGGTTGTACCTCTGAGTGGTTTGGGCGGGATGTCGCCAGCTTGCGAGACTGGTGGGCTAGGTCCGGTCAACCAACAAGTTAAAACTTCTGATCGGCGGTGTATGACTGGTGGATTCCGGTACACCAAGAAGGTGCCCTGCGTGCACGGAGCGTCTGGTGGATTCCAGCGTTTGTGATGTAAAGTGTTTGCTAGCGGGATACTTGATGATCATAGATGATAACATTGTATACAGGGAAGGAACCACTACCCCGGGCAGGGGGTAGGGTCGTTATAATGGGTCAGCCAAATGCTGACCGTTACTTTGTTTTCTGTGTTGGCTTGGATGGCAAAATACAGGTGGATCAAACAAGAGGAATGCCTAGCTTGCTGCTATAGGCCCTTGAAGGCCATGCAAAGAGTTGTGTTTGGATTTCATGTGTGGCCGGCCTGCATGCCGATGTACGAACTTATTGATGTGTAAAAGAGGAACTTGTAAGGCCATAAGGCCAGGGTGTGTGGGTTGTATACATTCCTGGTGTTGTTATATATAACTGTGGTATATATATATTGGTGGACATTCTGGTTTGAGTTCATGATGACATAAAAATGCTGCGCTAGAATGGAATGAGTTAAGGATACGCGTAGAGTTTGATTTCCACACGTAATTCCTTCGCTTGTCTGTGCTATGTGGCGTGGGGCCCCGGCCGGACCCACCGTTATATGTCATGTGACAGGTGGGGGCGTTACATAATGAGTCTAGCTTCATCAAATACTACATGTACTGACTCTTCTACAACTTGAGTAGTCAAGTTGTAGAACCTATAAGCCTTACTGTTGTTGCTGTACCCAACAAAGATCCCCTCTTGGGATTTGGCAGCAAACTTAGTTAAGTAAGACTTACCATTGTTAAGTATATAACATTTACAACCAAAGATCCTGAAATAGGATAGATTTGGTTTTCTGCCTTTCACAATCTCTTAGGGGGTCTTATTGTGGCTCTTGGTGATAGTAGCCCTATTAATCACATGACATGCAGTATTAACTGCCTCTGTAACGCCCCAAAACTCAAAGGAGCGAAGGGGGATGTTTTGGGCCAGTTTGGGTTCTGGCTGCAGGCACACGGCCTGGGACACGGGCGTGTCCCAGGGCGTGTCAAGCCTGTGTCGACACTAAAACGGGAAGTCGACACTTTGGTCTCGACATTGTGTCGAGACTGGGCACACGGCCTGCGACACG
Source organism: Platanthera guangdongensis (assembly GCA_039583875.1). Taxonomy (NCBI): domain Eukaryota; kingdom Viridiplantae; phylum Streptophyta; class Magnoliopsida; order Asparagales; family Orchidaceae; genus Platanthera; species Platanthera guangdongensis. The sequence continues at coordinate 20,300,855 of CM077149.1, forward strand.
GGCGTGTCGCAGGGCGTGTCGACCCGTGTCGACACTTAGCCGCGAAGTCGACACTCTGTGTTCGACGAAGTGTCGAGACATGGCACACGGCCTGCTACACGGGCGTGTCACAGGGCGTGTCAACCCGTGTCGACACTCATCCCGGGAAGTCGACACTTTGGTGTCGACATTGTGTCGAGACAAGGCACACGGCCTAGGACACGGGCGTGTCCAAGGCCGTGTCAGTAGTTCGACGATCTTCGCTCGACGAAGTGTCGAGTGTCGAGACCGTGTACACGGCCTGGGGTCCAGGCGTGTTGAGGTGACACGGGTAAGGACACGGGCGTGTCCTAGAACCCGTGCAGTGCTCGGGTTGATTTTGGGGAAAAATGATGGGGGTACACGGCCGGCCACAAGTCTGTGTCAGGTGGAACACGGGTGTGTCAGCTCGAACACGGGCGTGTTCGATACCCGTGTGAGGTTCCAGGCGAGCCGATTTTGACGGCGAATGAGGCACACGGCCCTGGACACGGGCGTGTGCCAGGCCGTGTTCGGGTCCAGATTGGACATTTCAGTCCCGAATCAAAGCCGTTCGTTTCCTTATTTTGAGATCCAACGACTGCGGGTTGTTCCTGAAGGGATATACCCGGGATTGGACTTAGAAACCCTCACTTTTCTTAAGTTATCATCTTTCTAAAACCTTAGAGAGAGAGGAGAGCCAAGGGAGGAAGAAGAAGCTAGATCCCGCCATTGGAGGAGCTTCGAAGCTCTGAATCGCGAGCCGACTCCAGATCCACGGCGGCAAAGCTAGTGCGGTACTTTTCATCCGATTACTTTTCAATGGCGCCAAAGAGGAACGCTAGGGTAACGATCCTCATCTTAAGCATGAGTAGCTCTCTTTCTTTGCATAGGAAGCCCGCTCTCGCGAGTTTGCGGAGAGTTGGAGGCGTTCCTTCGGGTAGATATGTGAAGTCCCCGTTGTTTAGAGTCCGTAAGCGAGAACGGACATAGGCATGATGTGTGAAGCCTACCTGGACATGTTGGTCTGGATCGGTGATGTTGCATTGCATAATTCGGAGACGACTCCGTGCTATTGGTTGTTTTTCGGGTTTTCTACGCGGTAGATTGCAGTAGGGAGCCTTGGGGACTAACCCAAAGGTGCACCCGGAAAACTGGGCGGATACGAGATCTTGCCAACTTGGTGGCCTGAGAGCCAACTTGAACATAACCGGGTTATATGACTTGTGATGGAAATGGGACTCGGTGGAAGTTTGACCCGCGCAAATGGCTTAAATTGCCGTTGCGATGTGAGCACGGGTTAGATAGAACCGTACCCGTTCTATGTCGTTCGGTTAAAGAGACCTAAAGGCACGTGGCACTTACCGTTGGCATAGATTAGGGTCTTCGGCGGTCAATGGCTTAAATTGTCGTGACCCAGGCCAGGAAGACAAATTGCTCATAGGTTTGGCCGTCAAAGTGGCGGTGGTGAGTCTGGAATGTCTATGGCTTTAATTGACGTGACATCGACCGGTTCACCAAGAATGTGCCCTGAGAGCACGGGGCGTGTGGCCGTGCGAGCCAACTCCTGTGATGAAATGTCTATATATATATTGCTCGCTTATGCTAATGAAATGCAGGGAAGGAGCATCGCCGCCCCGAGTTGGGGGCGGGATCGTTATAATTTGGTCAACATTGCTGACCGTTGCCTTGTTTTGCCACCGTGCGGTGGTATGTTACTTGCAGGTGCAGCTGGACCAAGCGGTCAATAGCGGGCTAAAGTCCGAATGCGAAGCCGGCCCTTGAAGGCCTAATTGGAAGTGTTTACTGTTTTATTCATGTGTGATCGGTCTGCGTGCCGTGGTTTGTAAAACATGTAATTTGAAGTGAAACATTTTGTAAGGCCTTATGGCTTGTACGGGTGTATTTTGTAACATTCCTATTTTGGTATTAGTGGACATTCATGCTTTAATGCTGGGTTCTTTGTTACAACTTTTATAAACTGCTTCCGCTAGAATGCTCTGTGTAGGACGTTGAGATTGGTTGGATGGTTTCCATAAGTAACCACCCGGTCTGTCTGTGACATACGGCGTCGGGCCCCGGCCAGACCTACTGCTATATGCTATGTGACGGATAGGGGGTGTTACAACTTGGTATCAGACTCCTGGTTTTGGTCGGGCTTAAGATGAATTCGTGGACGAATTCTTTTTAAGGGGTGGTGAGCACATTTTGTGCGTCATCGTTATAACGGTAAAAGAACCCATGAATGTCCACTTAGGAATGAAAATACTCGTGTTTGAGGAACCTGCGTGTTCCTATAATTGTTGTTTGCAATTTTATTTGGTCGCTTAACGGTGTTTTGTACCACTATAGGTGACCAGAAGTGGTGTTGGGCCGTCAGAACGTCGAGTTTCTGAGGCTAGTAGTGCACCGGATATTGCTCCTGCAACACCTCTATCGGCTGAGAACATACGATTGGTGGCTGAAGCAGTGTTGGCCGTGATAAATGCGCAGCCTGCAAGGCAACCGCAGCAGCCCGCTCCTGGGATGGAGCAAGAACCTCTGCAAGAGGCTGAGCCGAGGAGAGTGGAGCAAGTGGTTGTGGAACCGGTGGTGCCAAGGAGGGCAACTGAGAGGCAGCTTAAGCATATAATGAGCTTTAACCCTCCACTATTCTCGGGGTTGGGAACCCCATCTCAGGCTGAAGACTGGCTCTCCAGGGTGAAGAGAGTCATGACAGCGACGGAGACGGAGGAGTGGCAAATGACCACCATCGCTACGTTCCTTTTGGACGATGAAGCGAGAATGTGGTGGGAAGGATTGGAGCTGCATCATTTGAGAGGTAGACAACTTATAGACGTTCCGATGGAAGAGTTCTCGGGATTGTTCTTAGCAAGATACCTCCCTTCTACTCAGAGGATTTCGATGGAGAACGAATTTCTGAAGTTGGTTCAGGGTGAGAAGAGCGTGGATGAATATCTCCATGAGTTCACTCGTTTGAGTCGTTATGCTAGCTCCACCATCGTGGATGAGGAGCGCAAGACTAATCGCTTCTATGAAGGCTTGAGGGATGAGTTGAGACTACTACTTTCGGGGCCGATGACGCAGGGTTTCTTAACCTTGGTCAATACTGCCCGGTCCTTGGAGAAGGACATGAAGAATGTACAAGCAAAGAAAAGCTTGGGTGAGAAGAAATCTGAATTTAAAGTGCCGACTACTTCAAAGTCCGGCTATCAGAGGTCTTTCAAGAAGCATAGGACTTCGGGTCCAGCTCCTTCTGGTGCTTCTAGGGCGACTATGAGTCGGACCCCGGGCGCGTGTTTTACTTGTGGAAAGACGGGGCACTTTGCCCGTGACTGTTGGAGCGGACGTCCTAAGTCCGAGAGGAAGCCGGGAGCTACTTATGAGGAGAAGGGAAAGGCGGTGGATTCGACCGCATCCCATTATGCTCCGGCCCAACCAAGGGTCTACAATCTTGGCCAACAGGAGGCCATCAAACAAGCTGATGTGGTGACAGGTACGGTTTAATTTATAGCAAGTCAATTTCTTTAAATACTTGTTATGCACATGTTACCTTACCACTGCTTGTTTAGGATTTGTATTGATTTGCGAAAATCCGGCACGAGCACTCTTCGATACGGGAGCTTCACACTCCTTCTTGTCCGAAGGATTTATATCATGCATCGGAGTCCCTTCTTCGATGGCGAAGGATAAGTTGTATGTGTTGTTGCCCAATGGGTGTTCGATGCGAGCGGATCGGATCTGCGATGTTAAGATTCGTATTGGGGAGCAGGAGTTCGACCTGCGGGCGTCTTTACTTCCGTTGGTGGAGTTCGACGTCATATTTGGCATGGACTGGCTCTCGGAGCAGCAGGCCCATATAGATTGCGGTAGCAAGGAAGTCAAGCTGGGAGCAAGTCGTGAAACGACTTTTACGGGCTTAAAGGGGTCGAGCAAGACGTTGATGTCTGCTCTTCAGGTGGTGAAGGCGGTTCGTGCCGGTGTAGAACTGTTCTTTACACTAGTGGAGGTTGCAAAGCCGAAGCCCGCATTGGATTGTATTTCAGTGGTATCGGAATGCCCTGATGTGTTCCCCGCAGACCTTCCTGGAGCCCCGCCTCAGCGGGAGATAGACTTTACGATTGAGCTAGTGCCAGGTGCAAAGCCTGTGTCACGATCTCCTTATCGGCTAGCGCCTAAGGAAATGGCGGAGCTGAAAGTTCAACTGCAAGAGTTGTTGGAGCAAGGATATGTGTGCCCGAGTTCTTCGCCTTGGAGCGCACCGGTCCTCTTTGTTAAGAAGAAGGACGGAAGCTTGAGGCTATGTATTGATTATAGAGAGATCAACAAGCTGACGGAGAAGAACAAGTACCCGATCCACCGGATTGATGATCTTTTTGATCAGTTAGTCGGGTCGACGGTGTACTCGAAGTTGGATCTCAAGGCTGGGTACTATCAGCTGCGTATGAGGGAGAGTGATATCCCGAAGACAGCGTTTAGTACGAGATACGGGCATTATGAGTTTATTGTCATGCCGTTTGGGCTGACTAATGCGCCGTCAGTGTTCATGGATTTGATGAACAGGACTTTCAGGGAGTACTTGGACCATTTCGTGATCGTTTTCATCGACGATATTTTGGTGTACTCGCAAAGTGAGGAAGATCACTTCAAGCATCTTCATTTGGTGTTGGAGACGCTAAGAAGAAATCAGTTGTATGCCAAGTTCTCGAAGTGCGAGTTTTGGCTATCCTCAGTGGCGTTCCTCGGTCATATAGTAAGTGGAGAGGGTATTGCTGTGGATCCGGCGAAGATTTTTGCGATACGAGAGTGGCCTGAGCTTGCTACTGTAGCGGAAGTCCGGAGTTTTCTGGGGCTTGCCAGCTATTATAGGCGCTTCGTAGAGAACTTCTCGCGGATAGCGTTACCTCTCACTACTTTGATGAGAAAGGAGCATAAGTTCGTTTGGACGCCGGAGTGTGCACGAGCTTTTGAGGAGTTGAAGTGTCGGTTGACCACGACGCCTGTGCTGAGTTCGCCATGTGGGACCGAAGGTTATGAGATTTATAGTGATGCTTCGGGCAGCGGTTTGGGTTGCGTGCTACTGCAACATGGAAGTGTAATAGCTTATGGCTCGAGACAGCTAAAAATGCATGAAAGGAACTATCCGGTCCATGACTTGGAGTTAGCGGCCGTGATTTTTGCCTTGAAGCTGTGGAGACACTACTTGTACGGTGTGAAGATTGATATCTACACCGATCACAAGAGCCTGAAGTATCTTATTGATCAGAAAGATCTGAATATGCGGCAGCGTAGATGGATGGAGTTCCTGGGGGACTATACATTCAAGATACACTACGTGCCTGGCAAAGGGAATGCGGTTGCGGATGCGCTGAGTCGCCGAGCCCCAGCTCAAGCCAATTGGCTATTGGTGCATGATGAGCGGTTGGTGCGAGAGTTGGAGGCATTGGAGATTGTTTGTGTGGACAGGCAATAGAGTGCTGAAGCAGTTCTGAATTGGACTGAAGTCCAATATGACATGGCTGATCGTATTCGGCAGGCTTTGGATATGGATGCTCATATGAAGCACTTCATGGTAGAGGCTCTGGATGGGTCAAATTCCCAATTCGTCGTGGAGGACGGATTGCTTTGGAAAGACGGTCGTCTGTGCGTCCCAAGTGTGGGCAATTTACGGGTGGAGTTGTTGTACGAGGCACACCATACCAAGTACTCGATTCACCCGGGGAGCACGAAGATGTACCGTGATGTGAAGAAACTGTTTTGGTGGCCGGGTTTGAAGAAGGATGTGGCGCTATACGTAGCGAAGTGCCAAACGTGCGCCTTGGTAAAGGCGGAGTGCCAAAAGCCGGGAGGATTTCTTAAGTCCTTGCCTATTCCGGAGTGGAAATTTGACGACATCTCTATGGACTTTGTGCACGGATTGCCAAGGTCGCAAAAGGGAAACGACGCCATTTGGGTGGTTGTTGATCGATTAATGAAGGTGTCGCATTTTATTCTGCATAGGAAGGATGATCCGGTGGAGAAATTGGCAAAGCTTTATGTGGATAACATAGTACGGCTTCATGGTGTGCCCCGCAGCATCGTGAGTGACCGAGATGGGCGGTTCACGTCCAATGATTGGAGGCTGGTGCAGTAAATGTTGGGAACAAAGCTGAAATTCAGCACAGCCTTCCATCCGCAAACGGATGGGCAGACCGAGAGGGTCAATAGAACTATGGAAGACATGCTCCGCATGTGTGTCTTGGATTTCGGAAAGCAATGGGAAGACCACCTTTATTTGGTGGAGTTCGCATACAACAATAGCTACCAAGCGAGTATTCAGATGGCGCCTTTCGAGGCTCTATATGGTAGAAAATGTCGCACGCCGTTGTCTTGGTTAGAAACGGGTAAGTCAAGGTTGTATAAGCGATCGGAAGTGGAGGGTGCTACTTCTTTGGTGCGAACCATTCGGGAGAGGTTGTTGATCGCTCAGGACCGGCAAGCAAAGTACTATAATGCCAAGCACGGGAACGTGGAGTTCGATGTGAGCGATTATGTATATTTAAAGATCAAGCCGTTCAAGGGTGTCTCGCGGGTGCGGCGATTGAAAAAGCTAAGCCCAAGGTACCTTGGACCGTTTGAGGTTCTGGAGTGAGTTGGTGAAGCGGCCTATCGGTTGAAGCTCTCAGTGGATCTTAGTGGTTTACATGATGTATTTCATATTTCGGTGCTTCTAAAGGCGGTGCAAGAGCCTACGCAAGTGATCGCAGTTGATCAAGTGCCGGTGGATAGTGGTCTGACGACAAAGGTCAAGCTCGTGCGGATTGAGGACTCGGAGGTCAAGCGACTACGCAATAAAGAGATCAGGATGGTCAAGGTCCGGTGGGACAATTGCGGTTGTGAGGAGCTCTCTTAGGAGCGAGAGCAGACTATGCTTTACGAGTATCCGGAGTTGTTCTGCTCAGGTATAAATTTTGGTTTTGTACATGTCTTTCCTTTATATAATTTCGTGGAAGAAATTCTTTTAAGAGGGGGAGAGTTGTAATGCCCCGAAACTCAAAGGAGCGAAGGGGGACGTTTTGGGCCAGTTTGGGTTCTGGCTGCAGGCACACGGCCTGGGACACGGGCGTGTCCTAGGGCGTGTCAAGCCTGTGTCGACACTAAGATGGGAAGTCGACACTTTGGTCTCGACATTGTGTCGAGACTGGGCACACGGCCTGCGACACGGGCGTGTCGCAGGGCGTGTCGACCCGTGTCGACACTTAGCCGCGAAGTCGACACTCTGTGTTCGACAAAGTGTCGAGACATGGCACACGGCCTGCGACACGGGCGTGTCGCAGGGCGTGTCAACCCGGGTCGACACTCGTCCCGGGAAGTCGACACTTTGGTGTCGACATTGTGTCGAGACAAGGCACACGGCCTAGGATACGGGCGTGTCCAAGGCCGTGTCAGTAGTTCGACGATCTTCGCTCGACGAAGTGTCGAGTGTCGAGACCGTGTACACGGCCTGGGTTCCAGGCGTGTTGACGTGACACGGGTAAGGATACGGGCGTGTCCTAGAACCCGTACAGTGCTCGGGTTGATTTTGGGGAAAAATGATGGGGGTACACGGCCGGCCACACGGCCATGTCAGGTGGAACACGGGCATGTCAGCTCGAACACGGGCGTGTTCGATACCCGTGTGAGGTTCCAGGCGAGCCGATTTTGACAGAGAATGAGGCACACGGCCCTGGACACGGGCGTGTGCCAGTCCGTGTTCGGTCTAGATTGGGCATTTCAGTCCCGAATCAAAGCCGTTCGTTTCCTTATTTTGAGATCCAACGGCTGGGGGTTGTTCCTGAAGGGATATACCCGGGATTGGACTTAGAAACCCTCACTTTTCTTAAGTTATCATCTTTCTAAAACCTTAGAGCGAGAGGAGAGCCAAGGGAGGAAGAAGGAGCTAGATCCCGCCATTGGAGGAGCTTCGAAGCTCCGAATCGCGAGCCGACTCCGGATCCACGGAGGCAAAGCTAGTGCGGTGCTTTTCATCCGATTACTTTTCAATGGCGCCAAAGAGGAACGCTAGGGTAACGATCCTCATCTTGAGCATGAGTAGCTCTCTTTCTTTGCATAGGAAGCCCGTCCTCGCGAGTTTACGGAGAGTTGGAGACGTTCCTTCGGGTAGATATGTGAAGTCCCCGTTGTTTAGAGTCCGTAAGCGAGAACGGACATAGGCATGATGTGTGAAGCCTACCCGGACATGTTGGTCTGGATCGGTGATGTTGCATTGCATAATGCCGGAGAAGACTCCATGCTATTTGTTGTTTTTCGGGTTTTCTACGCGGTAGATTGCAGCAGGGAGCCTTGGGGACTAACCCAAAGGTGCACCCAGAAAACTGGGCGGATACGAGATCTTGCCAACTTGGTGGCCTGAGAGCCAACTTGAACATAACTAGGTTATGTGACTTGTGATGGAAATGGGACTCGGTGGAAGTTTGACCCGCGCAAATGGCTTAAATTGTCGTTGCGATGTGAGCACGGGTTAGATGGAACCGTACCCGTTCTATGTCGTTCGGTTAAAGAGACCTAAAGGCACGTGGCACTTACCGTTGGCATAGATTAGGGTCTTCGGCGGTCAATGGCTTAAATTGTCGTGACCCAGGCCAGGAAGACAAATTGCTCATAGGTTTGGCCGTTAAAGTGGCGGTGGTGAGTCCGGAATGTCTATGGCTTTAATTGACGTGACATCGACCGGTTCACCAAGAATGTGCCCTGAGTGCACGGGGCGTGTGGCCGTGCGAGCCAACGCCTGTGATGAAATGGCTATATATATATTGCTTGCTTATGCTAATGAAATGCAGGGAAGGAGCATCGCCGCCCCGAGTTGGGGGCGGGATCGTTATAATTTGGTCAGCATTGTTGACCGTTGCCTTATTTTGCCACCGTGTGGTGGTATGTTGCTTGCAGGTGCAGCTGGACCAAGCGGTCAATAGCAGGCTAAAGCCCGAATGCGAAGCCGGCCCTTGAAGGCCTAATTGGAAGTGTTTACTGCTTTATTCATGTGTGACCGGCCTGCGTGCTGTGGTTTGTAAAACATGTAATTTGAAGTGAAACATTTTGTAAGGCCTTAAGGCTTGTACGGGTGTATTTTGTAACATTCCTATTTTGGTATTAGTGGACATTCATGCTTTAATGCTGGGTTCTTTGTTACAACTTTTATAAACTACTTCCGCTAGAATGCTCTGTGTAGGACGTTGAGATTGGTTGGATGGTTTCCATAAGTAACCACCCGGTCTGTCTGTGACATACGGCGTCGGGCCCCGGCCGGACCTACTGCTATATGCTATGTGACGGATAGGGGGTGTTACAGGCTCAGCCCAAAAATATTCAGGGAGAGATGTGTCACTTAATAGGGTTCTACCAGCCTCAATCAAGGTTCTATTTTTCCTTTCACCAATGCCATTTTGCTGAGGTGTTCTTGGTGAGGAAAATTCCTGAAATATCTCAAAATCTTCACATAGCTTTGTCATACTATCAGACTGTAATTCAGTACCATGGTCACTTCTTATTTTGACCACTGTACTGTCTAACTCATTCTGAATTTGTTTGACAAAACTATAAAAGATACTAGGTGTTTCAGATTTTTGTCTAAGGAAGAACACCCAGGAAAACCTTGAGTAGTCATATACAACCACAAAAGTGTAGACCTTCCTACCTAGGATGTGAACTGGCATAGGACCAAAAAGATCCATATGCAAGAGGTATAGGCACCTCACAGCATCTTTGATCTCAATGCTATTAAAGGTGGATTTGGTCTGCTTGCCCTTTTGACAAGCTGAGCATATCCCAACCTTTTTACACTTAACTTGAGGACCATTCCTCACTAACTCTTTACTATAGAGTTGACCAATTGTCTTATAGTTAAGATGGGCTAGCCTCTTGTGTCATTTGACATAATGAGAGACTTTCTCATCAGCTACAAGACACACAGGAGAAACATTTTTCTCACACGTAATGTCTAGATAATAGACATTTCTCTTCCTATAACCTGTTAGAATAATCTTTTGATCATTTGACCTCCTGATATGACAACCATCTTTGACAAATGAGATGTCATATCCTAGATCACTCAGCTGACTTATACTAATGAGGTTGTGTTTCAAACCTTTAACATAAGCCACTTGAGTAATTGTAATAAGGTTGCTAGAAATATTACCAAAGCCTTTGATGATTCCTTTTTCAGAACCACCAAAGGTGACTTTAGGACCATCCTTGATTGGTGTATAGTCCTTTAGCAATCCCCTAGTTCCAGTCATGTGCCTGGAACATCCACTGTCCAAGTACCATATTGGGGCATGGCCACTTGGACTCACCTGCAAAACAGATTAGTTAACCTTAGAACCCAAAGAATTCTTGGGTCCTTGGTGCTGGTTAGTTTGCCTCTTAACAAAACTACCTGTAGCTTTTCTAGCAGGCAGATTGCTACTCACTTTGGCACTTGGATTGTGCCAACAGTCTATGGCAAAGTGGCCTACCTTGCCACAACATCAGCACTCAAATCTATTGTACCTTTATTTAGGTACAACCCTGGCTATTTTGTTTACAGCAGGCTCCTTTTTCAGTACTGGGGCTTTGCCCTTAGACTTGGACTGAACAGTCCTGGCAGGTTTAGTAAACCCCAATCCAGTTTTACCTTTTTGAGAAATGAACTCATCTATCAAAGGTAGAACAGACTTTGGTTTAGAAAACCTTGCAACAATATCTCTCTCTTTCTGAAGACTAATCTCCAGATTTCTGATTTGATCATTTTTAAATGTTATAGTCCCCATCTGAATAACAATAATGTGCTTTAGTCTGGCTATTTCATTTAATTTCTGATCAATCAACTTGTCAAAATCTGTTGCAGCAACTTTAAGATTAGCAATCTCCTTAGCCTGACTCTTGGCCAAGGATTTGATTTTCTTCAAAGCTTGCAATACTACTCTATATTCATCAATTAATTGATGAATGACTCCTTCAGATTCAGATCCACTCTCATCACTTGATGATGATGTATCTGAATCTGACTCAGTACTAGAAATTGAACTAACAGAACAATTTTATACCTGACTTGGTCCAGGCTGATCCTGGATTTTGTCTCCTTCTGATAAGGCCATCAGTCTATGGCACTGATTGTCCTCATGCTCATATATAGAGCTCATTAATTGGATGAACTCCTCTTCCTCTTCTTCAGCAAACAATCCAATATAAGCTTCAGCTTCTGAATCAGTTTCTGAAGATGACATATCAGACAGACTTTTGTACTTCTTAACAACAAAGGACCTTTCCTTTTTGCCCTTGATCTGAGTCTTCTTCTTATCAGTTGACTCTTTTCTTTTCTCTGGACAGTAAGCAACAACATGTCCCTGTCTGTTACAACAATAACAAACTATCTTTGAAGATGTAGTTTTACTTGACTTGGGCTTTCTCCTGTCATTTTTTGATGACTTCTGTGAAGTGGATGGCTTAGACCTCCACTGTTTCTTCTTTAGAAACTTCTGAAAATGTCTTGTGAAAGCTACAAAGTCCTCATCACTCTCACTGCTTTCAGAATTCCTGCTTTCTGACTCATCTGTCTCAGTCTCAACAACTTTTGGAGGTGGAGATGGAGACTTACTTTTATATTTCCTAGTGGCTTCTGTCTTGAAAGCCACAGTTCTTTCTTTATGCTCAACTCTGGTAGTCTTCTCTTCCTCCTTCCTAACCATTAGCTGCAGTTCATAGGATAACAGCTTTCCAAACAATGTTGGAGGAGGAATGTCTGCTAATTTGGCTATTTCCCTTATGACACAAATCTTGGTATCCCAGTCTTTAGTTAGAGATCTCAAGAACTTATCATTTAACTCATAATTGCTAAATTCTCTTCCATAGGACATTAGCTCATTAACTATCCTATAGAATTTCTTGTAGCACTCAGTTATGCTATCAAACCTTCCTTGTCTGAAGCTCTCATACTCTTGGTTTAATAAAGACTTTCTGTCCTGTCTGACTTCTTTAGAGCCCTCCATGTACACTATCAGTGTGTCCCACATTTCCTTTGATGTTTTACAGTGTATCAAATTCTGGAATGTGGCATCATCTATTGCACTTACAATTATATTCTGAGCCCTCTTGTCCATGGTGGACAGAATAATCTCATCTTTAGTCATCTCTGAAAAGTCCTTAGGAGTTCTCTGATTTGCATCCAGGACTGATACTTTCATAGGCACATATGGCCCTTCTTTGACTGTTATATCGATTCTAGGGTCAGATGCTTCCATAAATAGTCTAACCCTTTCTTTCCAGATGCCAAAAATCTCCTTTCTGCTGATTGACAACTTCATGGATCCTAGTTCTTTGTGATTCTCTGTTGAACCCATTTTCTTGATTTTCTTGATTATGCTGAGTCTGCCTACAAGATCTTTTACTCAGACTGTTATGTCCTTTTTGAGTAACCTCCCTCTGATACCACTTGAAAGAAATTGTACCTAATCACCTAGAGGGGGGTGAATAGGTGACCTTAATCTTTTTAAACTTTTAGGCAGATTTAATCACAGAATTCACAAAACTATAAACAGCATACACAGAATCAGATACACACGGAGTACACACAGTTTTATAGTGGTTCCCCAAGGTCTGGGTACATCCACTTTCCCCCTTCGCCTATCTAGTAGTGTACTAGATTCGGCCCAACTTCTCCACTATTCCTCAGATCCTCAGATCTTACACTCAGAACCCCAAATAGGTTCCTACAGCTCAGAGTGATCCCACTCCTACAACTCAGGCACACGGCCCTACCACTCAGTCTTCACAAAGACCTACACTCAGCCTTCAATAAGGCCTACACTCAGAGAAAAGTATCTCCTACACTCAAGCACACAGGCCCTACCACTCAGCCTTTATAATTTCAGGCTTACAACTCAGATCCCTAAGGATACTACAAGAAATTAAAATTACAAATTATATACCCACAACTCAGAATGAGAGAACAGAGTTGACAGGTTTCTTGATGAGTTCTTGGAAGAACTTTGCTGAGATCAACCTCCCTTGGCTTTCTTCAAAGCTTCTTGAATTTAGAACACAATAGGGTTGAGTCTCTATGTAGATGATCTTCAATCACTGCTGACTTAAGAATCAGATCTCAATCTGAAACTTTCTTCACAGCCTGGTTCAACAGCTGTCTTCTTAGAAGGAGCTCTCTCTCTCCAACTTCTTAGATCATCTGATCACTTCAGTTGATTGTTGTTAATCATTATCTTTTGTTGACAGAATAAGCCTTTATATAGGCTTTCTTCATGGTGACCGGCTGATCCAGTTTCTAACAGCTTTCTGACAGCTCTGACAGTTGTAGTAGACCGGCTGGAATGGCAGCTGTCAAGTCATCCAGTCACTTCTTGAATTCTCTGTTACTATCTGAAAGTGTCGACACAGTCAGTCTTTAAGTGTTGACACTTATAAACTAAGTGTCGACACAAGTAGACTAAGTGTCGACACAAGCCTTCATAGTGTCGACACAAATCCTTGTGTTGTAGAATCTGCTTCTCGATACTGCTTCTTCAACATGTGTCAACACTGATATTGTGTGTCGACACAACTCCTTGTTCTTTAGTACTTAGTTGAATTCTAGTAAGTGTCGACACAACTCCTATGTGTCGACACATCTTCTTGTGTTGATACTTGCTAAGTGTCGACACATCTTCTTGGTGTCGACACATGCATTCTGTGTTGATTCTCTTGCTGAGTGTCGACACATCTCCTTTGTGTCGACACTTGTACTTAGACTTCATTGAAATTTGCTGAGTGTCGACACTTTCTTCATGTGTTGAGACTTTGGCTGAGTGTCGACACATCTCCTTTGTGTCGACACTTGTACTTAGAATTTGTTGAACGTTTGCTGAGTGTCGACACAGCCTCCTAGTGTCGACACTTGTACTTGAGCTTTGTTGAACTTTTGCTGAGTGTCGACACAGCCTCCTAGTGTCGACACTCTTGATGTCGACAAAGTTCCTCTAGGTGTCGACACTGCTTTTAAGTGTCGACACAGCTTCTCTGGACATTTCTTCATTGAGTGTCGACACAGCCTGTATGTGTCGACACTTTCCTTCTGGTGTCGACTCTGCATTCCTGGTGTCGACACAATTACTCCAAGTGTCGACACTGCTTCTCTAGGTGTCGACACAAGTCTTCTTAAGTGTCGACACTTTTCTTCTGGGTGTCGACACATGGACTTAGATACTTTTCAGCTTTCCCTACAAATACTTAACCTGCACAACTAGACTCAAAACACATCAAATACATTTTGATGTATATCATTGAGTAGGGTGAGGCTTCTTCAAATCAGGTACATGTATTCCAATGTACCCAACAATGTAGTTGATCCACAACTCTCGGCAACCTCGGCCTCGCCATAGACCTTCGGCCACTTAGTAGAGATGCCTGGATCGCCGCCGTACTGGGGCAAGAAGATATCCTTCAGGAGGATGAGGTCGCTCTGGAGGCACTCATTCTCACCCTTCAGTCTCTAGTTCTCCTTCTCCAGCTCGGCTGCGCGGGCCTCCTGCTTGGCGGCGCGAGCTTCCTGCTCAGTAGCGCGAGCCTCCGGCTCGGCGGAGCAAGCACGCAGTCTATCCACGACTTTGGCATCCTGAGAAGAAAGGGGAGGTAAGATGAATGTGAAAAATCCCAAGGGAAAGAGGAAAGGGGTAGCCGACACTTACCAGCCCTCCAGAGGATTTTGCAAGGAGGTTCTTGACGACCTTTACTCGCTTCGCCAGCTCGGCAATGCTATCCTTGGCAAGGTCCTGCTCCTGCTCAGCCTTCAGCAAGAGGTTGTTGAGGTTGAAGACTCGCCAGACCGCCATGTGGTGCATCTCCAGGGCCCAAATTTGGGCTTGCATTCCCTCATGGCCAAGCAGGTGCAGGGTCATGCCATTGTAGGCCTTGGCATCCGTCCGGCCATAAAAGCCAAAGCCTAGAGTGAAGGCATGGCCCGAGGGGGGTTGGCGACCTGACCAGGAGGGATGGAGGGCGGAGATGGAGATCTTGTGCGCTCCCTCATCCCACGGGACCATCGACTCGCCGACCAAGTCTTTTTGTTTCCCCCCAAAGATGAAGAGGGGATTGCTCTTTGGCAGCCCTGGCACGTGGGCCGCGGCTTCCACTGTAGCAGGGGAGGAGGGCTCGCCACCCTCCTAGTCCTTCTCTAGCGAACCTTTCAGCGAGCTCGCTGGCAATCCTTTGGGGGTGGTCTCCGGCGAGTTCACAAAGATATGTTCTTGTTGTTGATTCCTCCACCAAATTTGTTGTTGTTGTAGTTGCCCCCGGGAGACCACCGACACCTTCATCTTCTTTGGCAGCGGGGGTCGGCGAGGTTTGAGGCCAGGTTGTTTCCAGCTGGAGGAGGGTCCACCTGACTCCAGCTCGCCTCCATAGGTCGCCGCTGCTGTCCGCTCGCACGTGAGCGGGTTTTGGGCGAGTCCCGAGTCCACGTGAGGTGGATGCTTAGGAATTGATTGCTCCCCTGTAGAAAATGAGTTAGAAAAATTGACGATTGTAAACAAGTTGGTAAGAAGACAGGGAAGGAGTATACCTTCGCCGGGCAGGATGGGGGGAAGCAAGTTGAGGTCCCTTCAAAGGAAGGCGGCCTTGAAGTCCTTCTCCAGGAAGAACTTCTGCAGCTTGGCGTTTTCGTCGGACAGCGTTGGAGGACAGTATACCTCCTCACTCTTCTGTTTAGGAGAGAAGGGTATGTTGCACAAGTCGCCCTTGATGAAGATGATCTTGGATACCCAGTTGTGGTTTTTATTCGCGGTCTCGCAAACCTTGATGTGCGAACCCATCAAGTAGGTGACCCCATCGTTGGTCGCATGGTAGGTGAAAAGTTTGCGAATGACAGCAAGGTTGAATTCTATCCGCTTGCGGCGGAGGTGGCAGGCGAACGCGACCATCATGGCGATCATGTTCGGGTTCAGCTACGCGGGCACTACGCCGAAGTACTTCAAGATCTGGCGGATTTCAGGCCTGAGGGGCAAGCGCAACCGCACCTCGAAATGCGAGATGGGGAAGGCGATCTCATACCAAAAGAAGGTGTTGATTGACTCGCCCACTGCCGGATGGCGGCCTCATAACCCGGGCAAAGGTGTTCCTTCTTGAAGGTGGTGAGCTCGCGCTCAGTGGTGTTTACGTCAAAAAATAGGTACTCGGTAAATTGTTGAGCACACTTGGAGCTCCGGTAGACATCAGGTCGTGTTTTGCACATGTTCGCGAAAGGGGTTGGGGTGCGACAACAGGTGGAGAGAATGGCAGCAAGGAGGGGTTTGAATGCAATAAAGTTTATGGGCCAGGAGGTTGGTGAGGGGACCTATTTATAGAAAACAGAATTTACGGGCGAGCTGACCGATTAGTCTAGCTTGTCGCCCCCCGCTCGCTAATGCTAGTTCGCCAACCCCAGCTCGCCATTCCGGCGACCTAACCTATCCTAGTGCGAGCAGAGGTTTAGTTGGCACATCTTATTATTTCTAATAACATACAGAATTCTAAAAGTTGTTTAAGTTATTACAGACAGGGGCTATCGCAGCCCTAAAAATTAAAGTTCTTAGCGAGCAAAAGAAGTTCGGTCAGCCCGCACGCCCTGGGGAGTTGGGGGGCAAGGGCCGGTAGGCTCAGCTGGGGAGCCATTTCCATCTACCCCGACATCGCGCTCCCATCCCCGGAGGTCTGTGCGGGGTGGGGAACCCGTAAACCAGGTTCAGGTCGCGGCCGAAGGTCTGCAGAATCTCATGGATCCTCGCCATAACAGGGGTGGGGGACATCATCTCGCCTGCCGAGCTGTGATCCACCTTATCCGTGAATAGCATGAAATCCTGCTCCAGCGCATGTAATCTCTGCTCGCCATATTCATAGTTCGCTCGAAGTTGGCGCAAGGCGGCGTCCTGTGTCTTCAGCACTTCTATCATCCGCCATCTCAGCTCGGCATGATCAAGTGAGTCGTCTAAGAAGCTCTCCATCCCATGGTTAGGGGGTGGCAAGTGGTGAGCCTATTCCGAGGATACCTCAATCTCAGATGGGGTGGGAGGACCTACACAAAATGACCAACTCCGGTGAAGAAGGGGTGCGAGCACAACAAAGATGTCTAGGAAAGATGTTCTAATAAGTAGGGCTTATGCGATGAGCTCGGCAGCCCTTGGAGAGTGTGTGAAGGCGGGAAGGCTAAGTTATTACTGTGACCAGGAGGATGGACACCCGGGGAAATGAGGTTAAAGCTGGGAACCGGGATGTCCCTGGCCCTTTCCCCCGCAAGTGCGGAAGTGGATGTCGGCTGCTGAGGAGGATTGTGAGCTGACGACTTGGGCTTCAGCGAGTCCAGCCTAGTGGTCACAAGAGGAGGTGATTTGTTTTGCAGATGAGTTTCGGGAGGATTCTGAGGCCGCGAGTCGTCGCACGGGGTGTGGACTCGTAGTGCGGAGCTCTCGACGTCGGCTTGGGCGCGCTCAGGGTTGACAGAAATGCCGACGACCATTTTCCCTTTGAGGTCGGCAGCCAGTTTAGAGGAGGTGAGCCTGAGATTCAAGGTGGACTCCAGGTCACGGTAGATGGATTCAACACCCTTTGGGATGGACTTATCCTTCTTGGCAGGATTGGACTTCATCGGCTCGCGCAGTGCAGTGGTGGGGGCATGATGACTAGCGTGTCGGCGCGAGCAGCATTGATCTCGAGGGCTCAGTTGATCTTCTCTTGGAGCTCTTTGGACTTAGGAATCTCGACAAGACTCAAGTAAGGGGATGACGGAGGCCACCCAAGTATATGGGCATGTATTTATAAATTGTTGGTGGAGCCCACCAAAAGATTCTCTGGCTCCTGTCGCACTCGTCACATATTGCGGGGATGTTTCTTTCTGAGCTAGAATTAACCTCGCAAAGAGCGGAGATTGTGTACAATCCCATATCCGGCGAGTAGTGGTCGACAAGAGCCAGATCGGCCAAGACCAGCAGTCCGGCTCGCCCAGGTGGGATGACTGTTTAAGGGGCGAGTGGAGCAGGTCAGCTCACACTTGCTCCATGGGCTCGGCGAGCGGCGGGCAATCAGAGTGGGCTGACTTGCGCTCGCCCCAGGCGGCTAGGCATGCAGCGAGCTAGTGGGGTAGGCCGGCCCGCACCCGCCCATGGGGGATAGAGGCGGCGAGCGCCAGACCCATCGAGCGCTCAGCACCACCGATGAGTGGAGGTTCCATGGGGCCACTCGCACAATCTTCTTATGATGTGTTTTTATTATTTTACCCCCATTGGTCTGCCAATAGCTAGTCAAAACACTGGAGTTACGTTGTTAGCAGACCTGGTTGGGCTGCACATAGAGGTTCAGAATAGCGAAGGTTGGCTATTTGCAGGCCGCTTTCAGAAATCTATAAATAGACCCAAGGAGGTACCTCAAAAGGTAGACTTACTTGTGTCCCGGTCTTCTTGCGCTTTCTGAGATACCCTTAGCTCGGCATTTGGCTGGGAGGGAAGTGTTCTAAGATCTTCCAGGCGTGTGGTGGGACCTCCATGTCGAGCCCTTGGGCCTGTCTCTTGTTCTTTTTCCTTAGTCGTTTGGCTCACGGGAGATAAGTAAGTGTGAGATCACTCCTTCCCCAATGGTGAACTCCACAGAGACCGAGCTTTCAGTTTTAACATAAAAACCTCGTCAAGATCTCTCTAACTCTTCTTCTTGGATATCAGCTGAGCCTTTGGATTCCATTTTCAGAGACACTTATTTGCGAGCTTGCGACTATCTTTTTTAGTCGTCGTGACTTAGTTACCAACTAGACTTCCTCGTTCCCTGCTCGGTCATTTTTGGTTGTGGAGGGGTTGCTTCTTTTAAGCTTTCGGGTACGTGATGGGACCTTCCTGACACAGCACCTGGGTTCCTTTTTGTTGCTCGGTAACTTTCGTGCCGCAACCCGCTAGCCGTCGAGCCCAACTGTTGAGTCAGTAACCTTAGACTGCCTTGATCCGAATTTTAGACTTGGGATTCTCCCGGCTTCAACACTTAGTGCGGTGAGCGTGGATCACAGCCAAGGAAGTAAAACTACACTAGTAGGCTAGATGGTTAGTACATGCAAGCAAAACGAGTTAGTCAGCAACTCAGCGGGAGTTAGTAACTTGGCGTGTGGAGGTGAGTTTGTGACCGTGGCGGCTTTCGAGGAGTTTACGAGAAGGATCGAGAGGACCATTCTCTCAGGACTCTCTCATCGCCCTGATGTCACGACAACCTCTCCCCGTCGCGTGACACCGTCATATGAGGAAGCGCCGCCGAGGCGACCTGGGAAGGAACGTGCCTGGGAGAGAGAGGAGCGGTCAGTACAGTCGCGGTACTACCTGACGAGTAGCCAAGGGGTTAGTTTCCAAGATCCAGAGCCGCTAGCAAGGTATCTTGATAATAGCCAATTGAGCGAGTATGATGATGATACCAGCAAGGATGAAACTCATCACCGCCAGGGAGGGATGAGCCCCTTCCGTGACGAGATCCTCGCAGCCCCAGTTCCCAAGGGGTTCCAAGAGCCGGTCATTACCTACTACTCCGGCAGAGATGACCCGGTTAGGCATCTCCAGTAGTTTGAGAATGTAGTGTCCATCCGCAACATATCAGACGCCTTCAAGTATAGGTTCTTCTCGATCACCTTCATGGGTAATGCGAGAGATTGATTGCATCAATTGTCAGCTAGTTCCATCTACTGCTTCATGGATTTACGTCAGGGCCTTATGGCAAGGTTCGCAACATCCTAGAAGAGGAAGGAGGCAACTACTCTCTTCAAGATCGCACAAGGGCAACACGAGAACCTTGGCCATTATATCGACCATTTTCGGGAGGAGATCTTGGAAGAATAGGAAGTGGACGTCTTCACTCAGATGCTGGCACTAAAGTTTAGTCTGAAGCAAGTCTCTCTAGCCTTGAGATCGGGTCTAAACACCCTAGGTATTTTGAGGAGATGGTGGAAAGGGCGAATTTGTTCGTCCAGGGAGAGGAGAAGAACCAGGACTTCTTAGCAAGGCTGGATGGAGAGGAGCCAATGAGAAAGGAGAGAGGATGACCTTCAGAAGTAAGGGCTGGAAGGTTGCCGGAGAGGCATGTCTAGAGGAGGAGGGAAGAGCCAAGGAGGAGAGAGGAGCAGAGGAAGAGAGAAGAGCCTAGGAGGGCAGAAGAGCGGAGGAGGCGGGAGAGGCCTCGGAGGAAGGAAGAGAGGAAGCCCGCGGAGGATCCAGAGAGGAGGGGAGAAGAGAGGCGATTACAGTACCCTGCGAATCGGCCCCAATGGAGGCCACCTTCTAGGCCGCGATTCCAGCAGCAGGAGAGGAGGAACGATCACCAGCAGGGTGGAGGCCGGAGAGAATCTGGAGGAGAGGCAATGTCCATTGTCTGATAGGACAACAAGCATTGCAAGTAGGAGGCGCGACGGGAGAGGCGTCAGGAGGCGGAGATTTCCCTCTACTGCGATCTATATCGGGTAGAGGGGTATGAGACGATGGTGTTGGAACACCCTATTACTGATTTGGGCAAGGATCACTATATCCTTTAGGAAATTTGTTTTGACCTCCTTGTATAGATCTAAAGGTCAATTAGACTGAGTCTAAGGGTTAGTATTTAGGTTTGGAAGCTGCCCTCAAGACCCTCAAGACCAGATATTTCAGTTCAGGAGACTAAGTCATTTCGTCGAGCTCAGGACGACGAATCATCGAACTTCATTCGACGATCTCTGAGCTCACCTCGATGAATCGTCGAACTCCATTCGACGATCTCTGAGCTCAACTTCAACGAGTCGTCGAACTCCATTCGACGATCTTCGAGCTCAGTTCGACGTTCCTGTCTCTAGTTTGTTTCCCTATCTCTGAGCTCAGTTCGACGATAGTTGAGCTCAGATCGACGCTTTCTGCTTCAGTCTAAGTCCAGTCTCTGAGCTCAGATCAACGATAGTTGAGCTCAGGTCGACGTTTTTCTGGAGAGATCGACGTTTTTCAAGATTCAAATTCAGACAGTTTTGGAATTATTCTCAGCATTTATGTCAAGGATCTTGTAGCCGTTTCAATTAATCTGGAGCAAGTTTCAAGGGATTTTCAAAGGAATGTTTTATTGGACTTTCCTCCAGAAGACAAAATGCAGTTAAGGAAGTCATTTATGACAGGCTAACGACTATCTTGGACAGAGAAATATTCTATTCAGATCTAAGAAATAAAAGATATATTCATATTCTGCTGGAAAACTACAACAACAACAATAGAAAGAGAAAGAGTTGCAGATATTCATAGACAAAATTCATACAGGAACACACATCACTGAAGGAGATCAATATTCTGAAATTTCTAGATCCCTTTTTGATTCCAGTGTTCAAAGGCCATTATCATTCAAGATTACAGACACCACACATTTCAGCTGCTGCTGGAATCATCTTTTGCTGGAGATCAAATCTTCTGAAGGCCTATCACCCTACTGCAAAGCTTCACTTCCTGAATAACTCAAGAACTCAGGGGGAGCTTTGACAACATCCACTATCTTCTCTCTGATTGTTGACAGAGAAGATCATCTCATCCCTCTCTCTCTCTCTGCTGTAAAGGGTTTATTAAACTCCCTTCAAAAGTTTGTATTGGTTTCTGAGACCTTATCAAAACTCAGTGGTGACAATACACCTGATCAAAAAATCTGGTTTGGTTTTTGAGTACCTTATCAAAAGCTCATTGGTGCCCAGGACACCTGATCAACTCATCCTGCAGTGGATTCCTACCTAGGGTGGTAGAAGAGTGGATGTACCCAGATTGGTTGGGGAACCACTATAGCTCCTTGTGTCATCTGGTTGCTTATTTTCTTTTGTTTTTTGGCTGTGATTTGTGATTGTTCTGTGATTGCTTTTTGATTAGATAGTTGTTGTGTTTGTTGTATTTCATTTGCTTCCCTGTTCACTTAGGAATACAACAAGAGTTGTAAAATGTTTTTAGCAAGCACCATACTCTATTCACCCCCCCCCCCCTCTAGAGTATATCAGATCTAACCTGCACTTTCAATTGGTATCAGAGGCAGGTTGGTTAAAAATACCACATCTTCCAGGATTGGTTAAAATATCATACCTCAGTGGTTGCACAGGCTAACACCTGAACCCAAAGATCCCTCTAGTTAGATCTGCTTGTTTAAGTTTGTTACTAGATTTATTTCTTCGCAGAACATGACCCAAAACAAAGATTATGCTAGCACCAGACCTCCAGTGTGCAATCTATCTAAGTTTGTACTTTGGAAGGCAAGGATTAGACTGTACATGAACTCTATTGATGAAGACATTTTCAATTTTGTTTTGACAGTATGTCCAAGACCCCCATAAAATACAAGTACAAGTGTTGTTCCACCTCCTTTAGGAACATATGCAGAAATCAAGAAATGGAAATTGGCTTATGCAAAGGCTATGAACATTCTAGCCCAGACTATGTCTGATCAAATATTCCAAAAGGTAGCTGAATGCAACTCAGCAAAGGACATCTGGGACAAGTTATCTGAGATAGTCTCAGGATCTACTGATGAGAGAAAAGATAGAAGATCTTATCTCATAACCCAGTATGAGAACTTCAAGAAAGGAGAAGCTGAGTCAGTAGCAGATATGTATAATAGACTCAGTCTCATAGTCAATGAGCTGAAAACATTGGACAAAGAGATCTCATTGACTGAGCTCAATGATAAAATCCTAATGTGCTTCCCAAGCACTTGAGACTCTAGGATCTGGCCAATCAAGGATGCCAGAAGCCTAAATGAGATCACAACTGAAGCTCTCTTGGGCAAGCTCAAGTCTTATGAGCTGCTAATCAAGAACAGAGAAGAAGAGCAGAAGGCTGCCTCACCAGCTATAAGAAAGAAAAAATCAATAGCTTTCAAATCCATTGAGGATCAGCCTGAAGACAAGGTCACAGGCAATGAAGAGCTGCTAAGCCTACTGGCCAAAAGGTTTTACAAAATGGCCAGGAAGGATTTCAGGAAAAGATCACACAGAGAGCATGACAAGCCAAGGTATGACAAATCAAATAACAAAGAGATTATTTGTTTTGGATGCAGGAAACCAGGCCACATTGTGCCTGACTGTCCAGAAAATAAAAACAAGGACAAGAAGGACAGGAAAGAAAGGAGAAAAGAAAAGGACTTAGCAATGGCAAACCCTCCTCCAACAAGAACAAACATACAAGGAAGGGGTTTGTTTCTGAAACTTGGAGTGAGACAGAAGAAGAATCTGAAGCTTCATCCAGCTCAAGTGATGATGAAGATGATGCTGAAGAAAAAGAATTCTGCATGATGGCTATCAATGCCTCACAACAAAACTCTGATGCAGAAGAGTCAGAATCTGAATCAGAGACTCAATCTGAAGAGGATCAGGTAATAAGTTCTTTTGATTTTAATTCTGAGGACTTTAAGTGTGAGTTTAAAGCACTATGTTTGGATATATTAAAATCTGAGAAGGAAATCATTTCTCTCAGAAATCAGTTATCTGAACACAGTACTTTAAAATCAGATAACCTCAAACTCTCTGAGGAGTTGGAATTTTGTAGGGAGCGGATAGCCTCACTGAAAAGTGAACTATCAGAGGCCAAAAAGTTTGAAGAATCCCTCAATGGGAGAAGCATCAAACTAATGGACATCACAAGCACAGTGAACTCAAGATTCAATAGTACACTGGGCTTGGGTGCCTCATCTAGCGAACCTATAGTATTAACAATCCCAATCAAGTTTATCTCTGATAAAGGTAAGGGAGTTGTAGAGGTAGCTAGGAAGAATTCTGACTTACCTAAGAAAACAAGAGTTCAACAGAAATCGTCGAACGGAGCTAGACGATCGTCGAATGAAGATCAACGATCTCAGGCTAAATCGTCGAACTCAGGTCGACGATCTCTAAACCCTGAACTCTGCCACAGTCGATCATCAAACAGAGCTCGACGATCTGACCCAAGATCGTCGAACTCAGCTCAGCGATCGTCGAGCAGAGATCAGAGTTTTGAAAAAATTTTCAAAGGTAAATCAAATTTCAAACCTAGGGGTCCTTCATCCCAAAGATTTAACTCTTATACTGAATGGATAATACCTCCTAGGAGATATCATCCTGAAGGCTATAAGAGTCAACCAGGGATGTCTTTTATTTCTGAATTCAAAGGTTATCAACCTAGGCCCAAGGTAAACTGGGTCAAAAACAAGTAAATTGCTTTATGTGCAGGTAAAGACCTATCCAACATCAAACCAACAATGGTATCTGGATAGTTGGTGCTCAAAGCACATGACAAGAAACAAGGACAATTTCACATCCTTCAAAGCCAAGCTTGGACCCAAAGTAATTTTTGGTGATTCAAACTTTGGACTAACAAAAGGATATGGTGCAGTCCAGATTGGCACAGTCACATTCAAGAAAGTAGCCTATGTGGAAGGACTGAAGCACAATTTAATCAACATCAGTCAACTGTGTGATGAAGGCTACCAAGTGACTTTTAGCAAATCCTTATGCAAGATCAAATCAGAGGACAACACAACTGTGTTGACAGGTAAAAGGAAAGGTAACATCTATCTTGTAGATTTTCTTTCAACCAAGATAGATATTTGCTTGTTTAACTCTATTTGTAGACCTAATGAACTATGACATAAGAGATTAGGACATATAAACCTTAGAACCATTGCTAGGCTATCCAAGGACAACCTTGTTAGAGGACTACCTTCTGGCCCCTACAAGAAGAAAGGACTCTACAGGGCTTGTCAATTAGGCAAGCAAACCAAAAATAATTTCAAGTCACTTAATAAGAGTGATTCACCTAGGATTTTGTATCTGTTACACATGGATCTTTTTTGACCCATTACAGTACAAAGCTTAGGAGGGAAATCTTATACTTTAGTAGTTGTAGATGACTTCTCTAGATTCACACGGGTGTTCTTTCTGAGAAAGAACTCTGATAACTTTAAATGTTTGACAGAGTTTCTCAAATGCATACAGAGTGAGTTCAATACTCACATTGCCATGATCAGAAGTGATCATGGGATAGAGTTTGATTCTCTTCTTATGCAAGAGTTCTGTCAGAGTGAAGGGATCAGACAAACTTTCTCAGCTCCTAGAACTCCTCAACAAAATGAGGTAGTTGAAAGAAAAAATAGAACTCTCATTGAATCTGCTACTACATTGTTGTCAGATGCTCACCTTCCTCTATCCTTTTGGGCATAGGCAGTGAACACCTCCAACTATGTGTTGAATAGAAGTTTAATACATAAACTGAAGGGCAAGACACCCTATGAATTACTCAAAGGGAAGAAACCTAAAGTAGATTACTTTAAAAGTTTTGGTTGTATTTGTTACATTCATAATAATGACAAGAAATACTTAGCAAAATTTCAAGCTAAAGCTGATGAAGGAGTGTTTCTGGGATACTCCATGATCAGTAAAGCTTATAGGATGTATAATAAATCTACTCTCAAAATTGAAAAATCTATTCATATATCTTTTGATGAGTCTAACACGTCTTTCAAGGAGAAGAATACTTCTACCATAGAACCTTTGCAGGTACACTCTCTTGCAGAAAACTTGGACAGGTTACAAATTATTCAAAAAGATGAAAGCAGTGAAGATGAAGAAGACATTCAACATCTTGAAGAGAAACTTCTTGAAGAGCCAATTGTTGTACCACCAGAGGAAACAACAACACATGTCAGTGAACAATCAACATCTCCTGTTGATTTAGTAACATCAAGAGACCATCCAATCTCCCAAGTGATTGGAGACATCTCAGCTGGTGTGCAAACCAGAAACCAGGTCAACCAAAACCTGATGCACACTTGCTTTCTTTCTCAAATTGAACCTCAATCCATTCAAGATGCAGAGCAAGATCCATACTGGATCATTGCAATACAAGAAGAGTTGCATCAATTTGAAAGGAACAAAGTTTGGGAACTAGTACCAAGGCCAAAGGATCACTCCATTGTTGGAACAAAGTGGGTGTTCAGAAATAAATTGGATGATCAAGGAGTCATTGTAAGGAACAAGGCAAGGCTAGTTGCTCAAGGGTACTCTCAAGAAGAAGAGATAGATTATGACCAGACCTTTGCACTAGTTGCAAGGTTAGAGGCCATAAGAATCTTCTTAGCTTATGCAGCACACAAAGGTTTGAAAGTATATCAGATGGATGTAAAGAGTGCTTTTCTCAAATGAGATATCAAAGAAGAAGTCTATGTCAGACAACCCACAGGTTTTATCTCTTCAACTCATCCTGATTATGTTTTCAAATTACATAAAGCATTATATGGTCTAAAGCAAGCTCCTAGAGCATGGTATGAGACCCTAGCATGCTTTCTTCTGAAAAATGAGTTTATAAGGGGCAGAGTAGACCAAACTCTTTTTATTAGAACCCATAAGTCCCATACCCTACTAGTACAAATCTATGTAGATGATATTATATTTGGTTCTACTGATTCAAATTTGTGCAGAAGGTTTTCCAACCTAATGCATTCTAAATTTGAAATGAGTAGCATGAGTGAGCTATCCTTCTTTCTAGGATTGCAAATCAAACAACATGCTGAAGGCATATTTATTTCTCAAACCAAGTATGCAAAAGAATTGGTTAAGAAATTTCGTATGTCTGAAGCATCATATATGAAAACACCTATGCCTACTAATGTTGTATTAGATGTTGATGAACATGGGAAACCTGTTGATCAGACAACATATAGAGCAATGATTGGCTCTTTATTGTATCTTACAGATAGTAGACTTGATATAATGTTTGCTACATGCATATGTGCTAGATTCCAAGTGAGCCCTAGAGAGTCACACTTAACCTTAGTAAAAAGGATTCTTAGGTATGTAAAAAGATGTCCAAATCTAGGTCTCTGGTATCCAAAAGACTCAGCATTTGACTTAACTGGATTTTCAGATGCTGATTATACTGGATGCAGAATAGACAGGAAAAGCACCAGTGAAACTTGTCAGTTTCTTGGTGACAGACTTGTCTCCTGGTTTTGCAAGAAACAAACATCTGTGTCAACTTCAACTGCTGAAGCTGAATATATGGCTGCAGGTAGTTGTTGTTCACAAATCTTGTGAATTCAAAACCAACTCCTAGACTATGGCTACAACTTAGAAAAGTCTAAAATATTTTGTGATAATACCAATGCTATTTCTATAGCACAAAATCCAGTCCTCCATAGTAGGACAAAACATATAGAAATTAGGCATCACTTTCTAAGGGATAATGTTGAGAAAAATAAAATTGAACTTCAATATATCCCAACTGATTTGCAAAGGGGAGATATTTTCACCAAACCCTTGGATGAAAAGAAACATACATTCTTCCTGAATCAGTTAGGAATGTTAGATGGAGGAATGTTGGGTATTGTATCCACAACGTACCTGATTTGAAGAAGCCCCTGAACAAGCTAAGGTAAATAGACAATGTATTTGATGAAACCTTTTAAGTTGTGCTTGCAGTTATTCCACGCTAACTGCACACCAATGTCAGGGTGCAGTAGGTCAATATACACGGGTCTGCACGACGTAATCCCTCGTTGAGCAGATTAGTGTGTTGGCCTACGTGTACTCTCTCTATTGGAGTGTACTTATTTTCAAGTACAGGGCTGTGATAATGCAAGAGCAGACAAGGAGCAAGGATGGGTCAAATAGCAGCTCATGGGCGGAAAGACGAAAAATTGTCCAAGTATTAATCGACGAGAATCACCAAGTGATTCTCGCCGATTCTGTGAGAATCACTAGTGATTCTCGCCGAATCGTCGAGAATCACTAGTGATTCTCGCCGAATCGCCGAGAATCACTAGCTGATTCTCGCCGTCTCTATCCGGCTAAATCAGAGCGTGCAAACAAGTCAAAATCGACGAGAATCACCTTTGATTCTCGCCGAATCGACGAGAATCTCCTTCGATTCTCGCCGAATCGACGAGAATCACCTTCGATTCTCGCCGATTTTGCCTTAGGCAAATTTCTAAAGACACTGGACCGGATCAAATGTTGAGGCGTTGTTTTGAACCGGTATTAGGGTTTCTTCTGGTGGGACCCACAACGGTCATAAAGGAGTATTCTTCTGTATAAATACACATGTATTTTTGAACAGTAAAAACACACAGAAAAACGAAGCCGAGCCGCCGACCTTGACCTAGATCGCGAAATCCGCTCCGCCGCCGTCGCCGCTCGTGCCTGTTGATCGCCGGATTTGATCGTGGTTTCTTCCAGATCTCCCGGTGACAGAAGCACAGCCAAGCACAGCGTCTCACGCGTCTAACCAGAGATCCCTTGTCTCTTGATTCGTTGATCGGGAAAACCTTCCCCTTCTGAATCGATCGAGACGATCGATCCTAGTGTGACCGTTGGAAGACCTTGCTAGCTTTGCTACGAAGATTGAATCTCCAAAGTACAGCAGCCGCACACCGTTGTCGCCGCCGATTCCGAGAACCAAGCCGCCACCCTTCTTACCGCCGCCGGTTTCGGGGAGATTCTCTCCAAGAGAGATCTAGGGTTGTGGACTCTTCGTTGACTTCAAGAACACGTCATCGAACGAAGAGGGACACCTTAGTCTCCAAAAGTTGTTTGTATTTCTTGTACATTCTATTTTCATTTTTGTTGTAAAGGAATGTTGGTTCCTAGTTGTAAGGGTTGGGTGCAACCCGTGTTATGGGAGTGTTGACTCCTACGTGTGGAAGGGTTCCTTCCGTTAGTGCAAGGATTAGATTTCAATCCTGTTTTTGAAGTGACCGAGTCATCCCTGGTTGGGAGATAGGTCGAAGGGGGAAAGTGGATGTACCCAAATCGGGGAACCACTATAATTTGCTTGTGTCCCTTCTGTGCTGTGCTGTTTTGTTTTCTTGTGCAGGTACAATTTTAATTCCGCAAAAACGCTGCACGTCACCTATTCCCCCCCCCCCCATAGGTGAAGGTAGTTGACACTAGGTGGACTTTCAAGTGGTATCAGAGTCAGGTTCCTCATCAAAAAGGTTCACACCTTGAGTAGAATCCTGCCACTAGTGTCAAGAAGAAGGCAAACATCTACTATGGACGGGCTCAAGTACACAGGCAAGATCCCAGTGTGCACCAGGCTCAACTTTCCTATCTGGAAGGAAAGGATCAGGTTCTACATGGAAGCAGTTGATCCTCGACTCTTCATGATCGTGGAGGAGGGACCTTATGTCCCCACTAAGGTCTCCACCATTGATCCTACCAAAAAAGTGCCAAAGAAAATTTCTGAAATGGACAAGGATGAGATGGTGCTGGTGGGACTTGACAAGACGGCGCAGAACATTCTGGTCAGCGCGGTCGATGACTCAATGATGCAGAACTTCTGCAACTGCAGGACAACAAAGGAGATCTGGCACTGCCTGATTATCCTAATGGAGGGCACTGATGAAGTGAGGGATGATCGAAGATCCCTCCTGAACCAGAAATATG
This sequence comes from Platanthera guangdongensis, assembly GCA_039583875.1. NCBI lineage: Eukaryota > Viridiplantae > Streptophyta > Magnoliopsida > Asparagales > Orchidaceae > Platanthera > Platanthera guangdongensis. The sequence continues at coordinate 20,330,247 of CM077149.1, forward strand.
AGGCCTTCAGACAAGGGCCTAAGGAAGAGATCAGAGTCACCTTCGAGAACTTCCTTAAGATTGTCAATGCCCTCAAAGGATATAGAAGAGTGTTCACTGATGGTGAACTTAATGATAAATTCCTTAGGTCCCTTACTAAAGAATGGGACACAAAGATCTGCGCCATCCGAGAGTTTAGAAGACTAGCTGAAACAGACCCGCAAATTCGGTTTGGGAAGCTGATGTCCTATGAGCTTCAACTGAACACCCGAAAAGCAGAAGAAGAAGCAGAGAAGGCTGCAGCCAAGGAAAAGACTGTGGCTCTAAAAGCCATTCACTCCAGGAAGGGCAAGGGTGCGGTTTCATACCGTGCCAGGAAAAAGGATGAGGAGGAGGACTCCAAGCCATGCTCCTCCAGCTCAGAGTTGTCTGAGGAAGATTTCTCCCTCATCACCCGAGAATTCAAGAAGTTCCTCAAGATGAGGAATCAAAGAAAGAGAGACGGCTCCTCCTCCAGGAATCAGAAGAAAAATTATTCTTCTGACAGGTATGCATCTAAACCGAACAAACATCGCTCCTCTGACATTATTTGTTTTGGATGCAATAAGCCAGGACACATCGTGGCCGACTGCCACCAAGGCAAGAGAGAAAAAGGGAAGGGAGAGGAGCACAAGTCCTCTAGAGATAAGAAGAAAGAGAGGAGCTACATCGTCAAAAAGCCAAAGACACTGAGTGAATCTGATTCCTCAGACTCCAGTGATGATGAGGAAGCCTACTTCGGGCTGGTGGGTCGCTCCGACTCAGAAGGAGAATGCCCCCCATTTACTGGGAAGGTAAAAGCTCACACCCCTCTCTCCGACTCTGACTCTGATCCTGAGTCTTAGGATGATGACCCTGAGGATAGCCTTTCGGCCCGCGAAGCGGAGCTCCTCGAGAAGTATGAACTTCGGCTCAACACTTTCGAGGAGTGCCGTAAGAGATTGAAGGCTGAGAAAAAGGAAGTGAAATTCCTTAATGGTGAGAGTGTCTCCCTAAGGGAAGAGATCACCAGTTTGATCTCTCTCCGACAGGAGCACCTAGACCTGACTTCAAAGCATTCAGAGTCTCTTAAGCTCCTTGATATTAAGCAGGAGGAAGTCGACAAGTTGGAAGAACAACTTGCGGCAGAAAGGAAGATCGTCAAGAGCTTCTCTATGCCAAAAACAGTTCTTCCAGTTGTTGATACCTTCTCTGCTCAGGCCAAAGGAGCTGGCTTGGGGCATGTAGGGGTATCTGGTTCCTCATCCAGGAGAAACAGGATCCAGAGAAAGAATAAGGCCGCCAAGAAGGCCTCTGCTGCTGAAAAGGGAAAATCTCCCCTCAGTCCTGTTGTGTTCAGAAAGCCTGGCTTTCCTTGCAACCAACATGACTTTGAGTCAACCTTTGGTCATCATTTCCGGCCCTCGGTTGCAAAGCCAAAGAGCCGATATGATGGTTGGACTTTCCCCCGCAACTTCGGTGAGAGTGTCTTCAAGGCACCTTATGAGGAAATCCACATGGGAAATTATAGTCAATTCTCCAGCGGCCATAATGGAAAGCATGAACCAAAGGCCAAGCCTGTTATACTGAAGAAACTGAAGGTGAAGAAGTCATGTGACTGCAATCACTATGATGCCTCCACCTCCAGATCCAAGGCCCCGACTGTACCCACCATTCTCAGGGTAAAGCAGGATCCTAGGAAGAGGTACAACAGATTTGACTGTTGGTGTTGTGGCAAAGTCGGTCACTTTGCCGTAGATTGTTGGTTTAATCTGAGGTATAACGAGACTCCCTATGTTAGCAATGCGAGGCCAACCACTCGTAAGGTTAACCACCCGAGGGGGAGTATGCTAACCAAGAATCTAGGACCCAAGTTTGATTGGGTTCCTAAGGGAAATTAATTTTGTTTTGCAGGAATGTCCAAAGGCCACCAAAACGCCAATATGGTACTTGGACAGTGGATACTCCCGGCATATGACTGGGACAAGAAGCCTGCTGCGTGATTACACTCCAGTCGAGAATGGTCCCAAAGTCATCTTTGGGGGGTCAGATCGAGGAGTTACCAGAGGTTACGGTATGATTTCCAACGGTATAATCTCTATCACCGACGTGGCTTATGTTGAAGGGTTAAACCATAACCTGATCAGTGTAAGTCAGTTATGTGATAAAGGTTATGACGTTAAGTTCTGCAAGGATAAATGTCTGATAACATCATATGCCTCTTCTGAGACGGTATTAACATGCATTAGGAGCAGAAATATCTTCTGCTTAAATTTTCTTAGTTTAGATTCATCTACCCCCGTATGCCTAGTGGCAATAGGCAGTGCATCTCTTTGTGAACAATGACACAAGAGATTGTCACATATTAATTTCAAAACAATTAGTATGCTATTTTCTAAAAACTTAGTAAGGGATGCTCCCATTATCAAGTGCATCAAAGATAGCCTCTGTCCTGCATGCCAGATGGGCAAACAGACTCGGGCTACCTTTAAGAGCATTGCAGACAAAGACTCTTCCCAATGTCTTTATCTTCTGCATATGGACTTGTTTGGTCCAATGCAAGTTCATAGCTTGGGAGGCAAGTCCTATACGCTAGTGATAGTTGATGATCACTCTCGGTTTACATTGGTGTTCTTCTGAAAACGAAAGTCAGATACGTTTGACATCTTCACTAGTTTTGTCAAGCAGGTTCAGAACGAATTTAACTGCTCAGTGGTCAAAATCCGAAGTGACCATGGAACAGAATTCGAATCTGGTGCTATGACAGAGTTTTGTGAAGAACAAGGTATCTTTCATGAGTTTTCCTCCTCGCGTACTCCTCAACAAAATGGAGTTGCGGAGAGGAGAAATAGAACTCTCATTGAAGCTTGCACGACAATGTTGAAAGACGCTTCTCTCCTAGAATACTTCTGGGCAGAGGCGGTCAATACAGCTTGTCATGTACAAAACCGAGCATTGATCAACAAGCATCATCGTAAGACGCCTTATGAGCTACTGAGAGGCAGGAAACCAACCATGTCCTACTTAAGGATCTTTGGTTGCAGATGTTATGTACTGAATAATGGGAAGTACCCGCGTACTAAATTTGGTGAAAAATGCTTCGAAGGCATATTCATGGGCTATAGTACCCACAGTCGGGCATATAGGGTCTTCAATAAGAAAACCCTAATGGTAGAGGAATCAATTAATGTTGTATTTGATGAAGGAAGCTTGCTTAACAGCAATTCTTCCAGCGGTATTCTTGAAGATGCAGGTGCACGACTTGAACAGCTGTGTCTCGATGAGACCGCTAAAGATGAAACTCCTAAGTACGTCAAAGTTTCCACCTCAACGTCAACTGGGAATGTTTAAGATCAAAATGAAGAAAATCTCTTAGAAGAAGGAGAAGCCCAAGAAGTAGTCGAAGCTCCAGACGCCAGACTTCTAGATCTCCGGCACGTGAGGGATCATCCTAGAGATCAGATCATTGGAGATCCTCGTGATGGTGTCAGAACTCGAAGAGGTACTATTAACGAGATTTTGCATCTCAGTTTCCTGTCACAGGTTGAGCCAAAGAAGTTCGACGAGGCGAACAAAGATGCAGCATGGATTTTGGCCATGCAAGATGAAGTGCATCAATTCGAACGATGCAACGTTTGGACGCTAGTTTCCAGACCACAAAAGCAGAATGTGATTGGCACCAAGTGGATCTTCAGAAATAAACTGGATGAACATGGTGTCATCATAAAGAACAAGGCCAGGCTGGTGGCTCAAGGTTACAGACAGGAGGAGGGGATTGACTTCGACCAGACCTTTGCACCAGTGGCAAGGCTCGAGGCAATCAGATTGTTCCTGGCGTATGCTTCGCACAAAGGATTCACAGTCTATCAAATGGATGTGAAATCAGCATTCTTGAACGGAGACCTGAAAGAGGAAGTATACGTCGCTCAACCCCCAGGTTTTGTCAATCCTACTTATCCCAATCATGTATGTTTTCTTAATAAAGCTCTATATGGTTTAAAACAAGCTCCACGAGCTTGGTATGAGACCTTATCTAGTTTTCTTCTTGAGAACAAGTTCTCTAGAGGTAAAATAGATAAGACATTGTTTCTCAGGGAAGTCAAAGGCAAGATTTTGCTGGTGCAAATCTATGTCGATGGCATTATATTCGGCTCAACGGACAACAATCTTTGCAAAAAGTTTTCTAAACTTATGCATGGAAAGTTTGAAATGAGCAGTATGGGAGAGCTAAAGTATTTCTTGAGACTTCAAGTGAAACAGTCTGAGGATGGAATCTTCATCTCTCAGACGAAGTTCACAAATGAACTCCTCAGGAAATTCGGTATGGAGAATGCAACCTCTATGAGGACTCCAATGGGATCCACGTTGTCTCTGGATAAGGATGAGAAAGGCAAACCTTTCGATGAAACCAAATACAGAAGCATCATTGGATCCCTGCTCTACCTTACTGCAATTAGACCGGATATCATGTTCTCCACATGTGTCTGTGCCAGATATCAGGTGAACACTAAGGAATCTCACTATGACGCTGCAAAGCGAATTCTAAGATACCTTAAAGGTACTCCGAATCTTGGCTTGTGGTACCCCAGAAACAATGATGTCGAGCTAATAGGTTTTTCAGATGCTGATTTTGCAGGGAGTAGGGATGACAGGAAAAGCACTTCCGGGACGTGTCAATTCCTCGGAAGAAGGCTTATTTCATGGAATAGCAAGAAACAGAATTGTGTAGCAACCTCCACAGCAGAGTCTGAGTACATCTCGGCAGGCAGCTGTTGCGCACAACTCCTATGGATCAGAAACCAGTTAGCCGACTACGACCTTCAGTTCAAGGAAGTACCAATGTACTGCGACTCCTCTAGTGCAATTGCAATTGCCAACAATCCGGTATCGCACAGCAGAACGAAGCATATTGAAGTGCGCTACCACTTCATTCGGGAGCACGTGGAGAACAAGGACATCTCTCTCTGTTATGTCCCCACGGACAAGCAGATTGCAGATATTTTCACAAAGCCCTTAGACGAAGCCAAGTTCAGTCTTTTCAAAACTGAATTGGGGATGCTAAACTATGAGGAATGAAGACTACAGAAGCTCCAGGCTCATACATCTAGGGGGAGCCTCTGTCAGGAACTCAAGTGTGCGCACAAGTGCAAGAACTGAGGGAGAGCAAGGGGTCAAATGCAACAGACCCAGATTTGCAGAAGCCGAAAAGGGGGAGATATATTGCCCTCTCGGCTAAGGCTAAGGTGGCTCCAAGTTTGCTCTCAAGAAATTGGTATTGGTAATGAATATCTCTCTCAACTCCATTTTAAGTTCATGCTTTTCATTTCCATACGCTTTATTCACCTTAGCTTGTAGGGTTTAGGCTTCTTCAAATAGGGGGAGATTGTTGGGTATTGTATCCACAACGTACCTGATTTGAAGAAGCCCCTGAACAAGCTAAGGTAAATAGACAATGTATTTGATGAAACCTTTTAAGTTGTGCTTGTAGTTATTCCATGCTAAGTGCACACCAATGTCAGGGTGCAGTAGGTCAATATACACGGGTCTGCACGACGTAATCCCTCGTTGAGCAGATCAGTGTGTTGGCCTACGTGTACTCTCTCTATTGGAGTGTACTTATTTTCAAGTACAGGGCTGTAATAATGCAAGAGCAGACAAGGAGCAAGGATGGGTCAAAGAGCAGCTCATGGGCGGAAAGACGAAAAATCGTCCAAGTATTAATCGACGAGAATCACCAAGTGATTCTCGTCGATTCGGGGAGAATCACTAGTGATTCTCGCCGAATCGTCGAGAATCACTGCTAATTCTCGTCGTCTCTATCCGGCTAAATCAGAGCGTGCAAACAAGTCAAAATCGATGAGAATCACCTTTGATTCTCGCCGAATCGACGAGAATCACCTTTGATTCTCGCTGAATCGACGAGAATCACCTTAGATTCTCGCCGATTTTGCCTTAGGCAAATTTCTAAAGACGCTGGACCGGATCAAATGTTAAGGCGCTGTTTTGAACCGGTATTAGGGTTTCTTCTGGTGGGACCCACAACGGTCATAAAGGAGTATTCTACTGTATAAATACACATGTATTTTTGAACAGTAAAAACACACAGAAAAACGAAGCCGAGCCGCCGACCTTGACCTAGATCGCGAAATCCGCTCCGCCGCCGTCGCCGCTCGTGCCTGTTGATCGCCGGATTTGATCGTGGTTTCTTCCAGATCTCCCGGCGACAGAAGCTCAGCCAAGCACAGCGTCTCACGCGTCTAACCAGAGATCCCTTGTCTCTTGATTCGCTGATTGGGAAAACCTTCCCCTTCCGAATCGATCGAGACGATCGATCCTAGTGTGACCGTTGGAAGACCTTGCTAGCTTTGCTACGAAGATTGAATCTCCAAAGTACAGCAACCGCAAACCGTTGTCGCCGTCGATTCCGAGAACCAAGCCGCCGCCCTTCTTACCACCGCCGGTTTCGGGGAGATTCTCTCGAAGAGAGATCTAGGGTTGTGGACTCTTCGTTGACTTCAAGAACACGTCATCGAACGAAGAGGGACACCTTAGTCTCCAAAAGTTGTTTGTATTTCTTGTACATTCTATTTTCATTTTTGTTGTAAAGGAACGTTGGTTCCTAGTTGTAAGGGTTGGGTGCAACCCGTGTTGTGGGAGTGTTGACTCCTACGTGTGGAAGGGTTCCTTCTGTTAGTGCAAGGATTGGATTTCAATCCTGTTGGTGAAGTGACCGAGTCGTCCCTGGTTGGGAGATAGGTCGAAGGGGGAAAGTGGATGTACCCAAATCGGGGAACCACTATAATTTGCTTGTGTCCCTTCTGTGCTGTGCTGTTTTGTTTTCTTGTACAGGTACAATTTTAATTCCGCAAAAATGCTGCACGTCACCCATTCCCCCCCTCCATAGGTGAAGGTAGTTGACACTAGGTGAACTTTCAAGGAAGTCTAAAATAAGCTTCAAGATTTTAAAAATATAAAAATGACCAAGACTAGGCAAATCAATATGTTCTTTTTGTGTATAGAGTATGTTTCTGGTCTCTGAACTGCGCTCGACGATTTTCCCCAAGATCGTCGAACGGAGATCGACGATTTTAGAAATCGTCGACCTGAGTTCAGCACTTCTCAGATAGTGCTAAACTATCTTTCTTCAGGTCAGCGATCGTCGAACGGAGCTCGATGCTCTCCAATATCGTCTAACGGAGATCGACGATGTCGATGACCTTTCAGTTTCCTTTAGAAACCCAGATCGTCGAACAGAGTTCAACGATCTTTCCTTTTCTGCATCGAACCCTAATATAAAACTCATTTTTTGGCCGTCGTTCTCCCTTTGCGCTTTCATACTCTCTGCAAATTTTCCCTTTCCCTCCAAACTTTTCTACACTTGGTCGTTTGTTTGTTCATTTTTGCAGGAATCAATGGCAGTTTCAGTCGCAATCTTGGCCGCAATGAAGTTTGACGCAGGCTTTGACATCGACATGGATTCTTTCAATAACAGCGATCAAATCTTCAAGGACATTCTGGAACTTTTAAAAGACCAACAGCTAGTTACCATAATGACTACAAGGATCAAATTGGCTGCAGATGAGATAAAGGAATGGGTGTATACTGCCCACAATCTGGATCAGAACACAGTGGTTGGAATCATCTCAGGAACTCAGATATCTCTAACACATGCTGCCTTGACAGATGTTTTTCAATTAAATTCTGGAGAAGATTCTGTTGAGCTTTCTGGAGAGGAATTTTCTAATATGCTTGAAAGGATGGGACATTCAGAAGCTAACCCTAGTAAATTTCTTAAGAAAAATCTGTCTGTTGAGTACAAATTTCTTGCTGATGTTGTTGGAAAAGTGCTATTGGCAAAACACTCAGCTCATGATACCATATCTAGGTATCAACTCTGTTTGATGGGTGCCCTGGTGGATAAGAAGCAGCTGAACTGTGGAGAAGTGTTCTTTGACTTAATCAAGAAGAAAATCAACAAGAACTTTGTTAACTTTGGGAGGATTTTAGGGCTATTTCTTCATAATAGATGCCTTGCACTGCTTGTTTCCAGTGGGATGCACATCAATGCCTCAAGAGGCTTACCTGTGCCCTATTTGGGAAATGGGACAGGCAGATTGTAAAGCCTAGCAGGCCCTCTGCAATCTCTTCTTCAGGCACAAGGACTACTTCAGTCTCTTCCCCTCAGGTTTCTGCCCCTGCAGAAGACTTGCCAGCTTCATCTCCTCCTCCTCCACCTCTTGTTTCATCTACAACAGTCACATCACAATTTCATCCCCCATTTCCATCCTATCTCCAACTTCAATCCCTTCTCCAACTCCATCATTAACTGAAGAAATCTTCTACCCACTACATCACTACCCACACCTGGACATTGATTCATCATCTCATATTCCATCTTTCACTCCTATAGATGATTCCTATATGGATGATTCTCCTTTATCCCCTCCTGAGCCACCATCTTCATCCACTTCTTATCAACAACTCCTTCAGGACATCATTGCTCAACCATCATTCACACCATCCATTTCCATTCCACTATCTTCCATCTCCACAATTCCAATATCTCAACCATCACTTCCACCATCCACAGGTTCTCCAACCACATCTCCTGCTGCTCCAACTTCCATCCCTACCTCTACTCAAGTCCCTCTTGAGCAAGTAGACATTCCAGCTATTGCAGACAGGCTATATGAGCTGATAGCTCCAAGGCTATCACTACTGCTGGAGACCTCTTTGGCTCCACTTCTAAAAACAGTTCAGGAGCTGTCTGCCAGGCTATCCTCTTTTCTTCCTCCTCAGGCAATCCCTTCTTCTGGGTGCCTTGATCCAGTTCTCACTGAATCTAGGCAGGGGGAGATGCCTTATGAAGCTGAGAGATTGCCTGCTGAAGTAACTTCAGTCCAAGCTCCAGTAGCTCTAGTTGCAGTCATTACAGTGGACCTCAGGTCACTGTTGTCAGTTTTTGACTCTGTATACTTCAACTGCCTTCCAGCTCAGCAAACTGAAGATCTTACTAAGGCCATTGTGCCTATTTCCAGCTGTGACCCCAGCTTAATAAGTTCTTATATAAACTCCTTCAATGCTGTTGACAGTGCTCCTTCTGTTTCTGTTGCTCCTACTGCTACTCCTACTGCTATTGTTGTTGTTTCAGTGTCTGAGGATGTGCATATGACAGAGGCAATTGATGTTGAGGATGCTGTATTTATCTCTGAATCTGTTGCTTCACTTACCTCTGAGCTTGCTGTTTCTATTTCTGAAGTTGTTTTTCCGGTTTCATCTGTTTCTACTGCTTCTATTACTGCTGCTGTCATAGCTCCTTCTGCCAGTACTGCTTCTACTCCAATTCCTATTGCTGCTGTTGCTCCTGTTGCTGTTTCTGCTGTCTCTTCTGCTCAGTCTCAACAACAGAAAGAATATCTCAAAAGGATTGATGTAGTGTATGATAATCCACAAAGCTCAGACAGTGATCAGTTTAGAACTGACTCTGATGATTCCTCTACAACAATTGCAAGGAAAAGGAAAGCCAGAAGCAAGGCCATGAAGAGAGTTCCCCCAGAGAAAGTGAAAGATACAAATGATATTTCATATTATATACTGCATGATTGCCAAATTACAGAACCATGGATGCAGTACTCCAGGAATCAACTGAAAGCCATGAAGAAGAAAAGAAAGTATGACAAAGGATCATCTCATTTCAATCCTCCTCCTCCTCCTCCTTCACCTGATGCAGGTGCAGGTGGTAGTTCTGCCTTCCAATCTACTGCCAGAAGCCAAACTTTATATCAACCTCAAGGAATATCCCAGTACAGAGGAAATCAGTCTAGAGGTTACTAGTCCAGAAGAGGACAGTACAGAGGAAATCAAAGAGGACTCAGAGTGTATTCCAGGCAACATACTTATCAAAAGGAAGGACAAGGTCCCTCTGACACTACTTCTGGTCCCTTCCCTTATAAGCTTAAAGATCTAGTCTCTTCCAGAGCTCCTCCTAACAATTCTTCAAACAGATATGAGCCTCCTGTTCCATTTGAAGACCCAGAAAATAATCCCACCTCATGGACAGCAAGAATGAAAGAATTGGCTGCACTAGACCAAATCAAGAAGGCTAGAGAACAAGGAAAAGATACATCCAGTATCACTACTCTATCAGATCAAAGAAAGAAAGAACTTGAGAGATACTCCTCCAGCAAATTCTTTGACTCAGAAAGTTATATGAAGCTGCATCCAAAAGCTGTAGTCCCCAGGCCAAAACATCAAACTTCTCTAGGTGCAGCTGATGACAGAAGATCCAAGAAAGAATCTCTCAACCCCAACAGAGAAATAGTTCTCATAAAGAGCAAGGAAAAGGAATGATTCTGTAAGATGACAGTAAACTTTGTTTTCTGAACTATCTGTGATAATGTCTGTGTTTCTGCAATGTTTTGTTTATTACATTTCTGCTTTGTATGTTTTTATTTTTCCAATATCTGTAAATAGTAATCCTAACCCAAATAGGGGGAGATTGTTGGAACACCCTATTACTGATTTGAGCAAGGATCACTATGTACTTTAGGAAATTTGTTTTGACCTCCTTGTATAGATCTAAAGGTCAATTATACTGAGTCTAAGGGTTAGTATTTAGGTTTGGAAGCTGCCCTCAAGACCCTCAAGACTAGATAATTCAGTTTAGGATACTAAGTCATTTCGTCGAGCTCAGGATGACGAATCGTCGAACTTCATTCGACGATCTCTGAGCTCAACTCGACGAATCGTCGAACTCCATTCGACGATCTCTGAGCTCAACTTCAACGAGTCGTCGAACTCCATTCGACGATCTTCGAGCTCAGTTCGACATTCCAGTCTCTAGTTTGTTTCCCTATCTCTGAGCTCAGTTCGACGATAGTTGAGCTCAGATCGACGCTTTCTGCTTCAGTCTAAGTCCAGTCTCTAAGCTCAGATCAACGATAGTTGAGCTCAGGTTGACGTTTTTCTTGAGAGATCGACGTTTTTCAAGATTCAAATTCAGACAGTTTTGGAATTATTCTCAGGATTTATGTCAACGATCTTGTAGTCGTTTCAATTAATCTGGAGCAAGTTTCAAGAGATTTTCAAAGGAATGTTTTATTGGACTTTCCTCCAGAAGACAAAATGTAGTTAAGGAAGTCATTTATGACAGGATAACAGCTATCTTAGACAGAGAAATATTCTATTCAGATTTAAGGAATAAAAGATATATTCATATTCTGCTGGAAAACTACAACAACAACAACAGAAAGAGAAACAGTTGTAGATATTCATAGACAGAATTCATACAGGAACACAAATCACTGAAGGAGATCAATATTCTAAAATTTCTAGATCCCTTTTTGATTCCAGTGTTCAAAGGCCATTATCATTCAAGACTCCAGACACCACACATTTCAGCTGCTGTTAGAATCATCTTTTGCTGGAGATCAAATCTTCTGAAGGCCTATCACCCTACTACAGAGCTTCACTTCCTGAATAACTCAAGAACTCAGGGGGAGCTTTGACAACATCCACTATCTTCTCTCTGATTGTTGACAGAGAAGATCATCTCATCCCTCTCTCTCTCTCTACTATAAAGGGTTTATCAAACTCCCTTCAAAAGTTTGTATTGGTTTCTGAGACCTTATCAAAACTCAGTGGTGGCAAGATACCTGATCAAAAAATCTGGTTTGGTTTTTGAGTACCTTATCAAAAGCTCATTGGTACCCAGGACACCTGATCAACTCATCCTGCAGTGGTTTCCTACCTAGGGTGGTAGAAGAGTGGATGTACCCAAATTGGTTGGGGAACCACTATAGCTCCTTGTGTCATCTGGTTGCTTATTTTCTTTTGTTTTCTGGCTGTGGTTTGTGATTGTTCTGTGATTGCTTTTTGATTAGATAGTTGTTGTGTTTGTTGTATTTCATTTTCTTCCATGTTCACTTAGGAATACAACAAGAGTTGTAAAAAGTTTTTAGCAAGCACCATACTCTATTCACCCCCCCCCCCTCTAGAGTATATCAGATCTAACCTGCACTTTCAGATGGTATGACCGAAGTTTTGGGAGGTGAGGAGGAGGCCGGAAGCTGGAGCAGCGGAGAGGGAGCAGCCTAGGCAGGAAGCGCCAGCGGGACCGTTAGCATTCCAAGCTCCGGTGAGGAGGAGGAATGAAGACCGGATAGACCTGGGAGATCACATAGAAGTGATCCACAGCCCAAGAGGTGGGCAGGTTGGAGTGATCAACAGAGTGGCTGGACTCAGAGCTTCTCGCAAGGGGAGCCTCCATCAGATCTATCGGAATAGTGTCTCCTCTACCTCTCAGAGCGTCGCCTCGACCTCTCAAAATCTGCCGCCATTGGATGAGATCACCTTCTCTGAGGAGGACATGTTAGGGAATGAGAACCCCTTTCATGATTCCCTAGTCATCCAAGCCACCATCGAGGACTTCATCGTCGACCGAATCCTTGCGGATAACGGGAGTTCAGTGAATGTCATTTTCAAGAGGACCTTCATTGGACTTCAGGTTGAAGTGTCCAGGTTCCAAGCCGCGGATGGACCCCTCTTTGGCTTCTCGGGAGAGAAGAAAGTGGAGGGAGTAGTGGATCTTTTGGTCACCCTTGGTGGCACTTCTATCCGATGTTGCTTTGTCATCGTCGACGCGCCGAGCTGCTACAACGCCATCTTTGGGCGACCCCTCATTAACTACTTCAAGGAGGTTCCGTCGTCATATCATCAATGCCCGATGATGGCGACAATGTCCCTCCACTTGCTCCTGATGCACGTGACCGTTTGATTGTGGGCGACGTTGTCCTGCTATTTTCTCGAGATGCTCGTGACCGTTTGATTGAGGGAGACGTTGTCCCGCCACTTGCTCGTGTTGTTCGAGATCATTCGATTGATGGCGATGCGGTCCCGCCACATGTTCGTCAAGACGTTGCTGACGGTGCTGAAGATTTCCGCCACATAGAGTTTGACGATTGTGATGGGCGCTGTCGCAGGCTTGAGGATTGGGATTTTGCCGTGACAACCACCGTCGATGTCGTGCCAAAATCTCCACTTCATGTTATCAGTGAAAATATATGAATATAAATTATTAGCCCACTCTTGGGGCAACATTTATAATTATATGTTTTTAATTAAGTATTTTATTTTCAGCATTTTTAATTTTGAACTGTTTTTAATTTCAGCTTTATTTCATGAACTGTTTTTGGCCATCTAGATCTAGGCTTGATGAAGGATTGAGATTGAGTGGTTTATATTATTATATAAATGCTTGTAAGCGAGTGAAGGAGATATTTTGATGAACAAAAAAACCTAGCTCTCTTCTTTGGCTACAGCCGACCTCCATCAAGCAGTTCGTCGGCCGAACCTCCAATAGCATCCTGTCGCCGACCTCCTTGCGGCAGCCCTTTTTGCGGCCCCCTTGCTGGACCCCGTCCGAACCCCAACAATATCCCTCATGTTGCCCTCCGGCCGGCCTCTCGCTCTCGTGGATTCCATCCAGTGTCTCCGACGAAAGTGGCTTGCGTCATCTCCGTCCGGTGCAGTTTCGTGGATTCCATCCAGTGACTCCGAAGAAAGTGGCTTGCGTCACCTCCGTCCGGTGCAGTTTCGTGGAATCTCGTGGAAGTGTGACCCTTCCACTAATCTTTTTTTCGTGCGTTCATCTCGCTGGTTTTGGGTAATCCCCCCTTCTCTTGGTGTGTTTCGTCTATGTTAGTGCGAGATTGTGGTGGATTTGTGAACTGAGATATTTATCCTAACTATTGAATCATTATGCGTTATAAATCTGAATTTAAGGTATTATTATTATCCGGATTTCCTCGTTAATTTTGTATCGGGTAGGTCTCTTGACGCTTTGCGAAATCGGGTTGTTCAAATCCTTGATTTCGCATTTGTTTCTTGAGATTTGGTATACCTCGTGTAGGTCCTATTTGATTCCCCATTTTAGTTTGGATTCTCTCTATTTGGGAATATGAGTGCATGTGGTTAATTTTAAGGTGTTTAGCTAATGGCTCGGATCGTGTAGGTCCTATTCGCGTGAACGAACATTGACCTATAGCCCTTGTTCAATCTCAAAAGGCTTCACGACCCATTGTTTTGTGCTGTGAATGACTACTGTGCAATTAGAATGGATGTGTTAGGTACATTAGCGTAGATCTAAGCGTGTGAGAGCTGCTCGCTAGTGTTTGAACACCACAGTCACATCGAGAACAGTTTGACCTACATCAATTTGGTATCAGAGGGAGGTTGTGTCAATTTCCTAGTTGACACCATCTTAAATTTTTCCGCGGGCCTCCAACCTCTTCTTGTGCACTCGACAATGTAATTGTTATAACTTATAAAACTTTTTCTCACCTCACTCCGAGTATGGCCCATGACGTTTATGCTTCCCGATTAGACAATATGTATACTAAAGTTATGGATAATCACACCCCAGTCATACCTACATACCAGAGGAATGTCAACCGTCTCCACACTCTTCCTGACACTAGAAGAGAGGCACCCACTTATGACGGTTATGAGAACCCTCAAATTTTTAGGGGCTGGCTTAAGGGAATGAAAATTTAGTTTGATTGTCACGAATGGGATCAGACTACCACCAAAAGGTTGTCATCGCCCGAGAGTGGTTAGTAGGTCAAGCCCGGATGTTTTGGCTAAACGAAGAGCGTCATGTGGGTGATTATCAATATGCTTGGCCGCAAATGCGTAGCCTTCTCACTTCTCAATTTGCCCTCGCCTACCTCCGTACTACTGGTACCAAGTCCGCGAGTGAGTACGACCCCAAGCCCGTTTGTGGGTATAGCATCACAACCGTGAGCGAGTATAGTTATGACACTAGACCCGTATCTGCTTATAGGAATGATCATGTCCCTAACGCTAGATCACTTCAACCCAAAGGTCGGCTAGTACACAGTGTGCCTACTGCCACCTTGAGGGAAACCATGCCTTATAGGTCATATGTTCCAGACTCGAAAGGTGTTACGACTAGGGATGCCATGAGCCCTCGTGGTGAGAGTACTCTTGTCCGTAAGGGGTGTTAAATGGATATTACCTACGTGGTTAGTGGAGTGACTATTCCCGATACGGTTGGGCGTCCCGTCCAGCCTACGACCTTAGTGTTATTAGAGTCTCCTCCTGAGTTGTCTGATCCAATTTTTGACTCTTCTGATGACTCTGAGTTATTACCTTTGAGTGAGCCCCCCGCTAAGGGCGATATAATTATTGATGAAGAGTTGAGTGATGTTGAGGATTTTGGTTACCCAAGTGATATGAAAGAGGAATTCCCCTCTGAAGTGCCACACTATATGAATATCCAACCTACCCTAAACCTTACCCTTGATCCATCACCTATGCTAGTTGAGGAATAGACTGATAACCCTGACTTAATGGATGTTGCGACTGATTGGGAAGATTTACCTTATGAGGGAAGGTTATTTTTGGATGACTTTAGCGTCGAGAACCTGAAAGATATTTCTTTGATGTTATCATCATTGCCTGAAGCTCAATATGAATTAGAAATTTTGTCGGGTTCGATTTTGCCCATTTCTGTGATCTTTACTGATTCTGATTTGGATGATGTATCCAGTGTGTTGGAAGAATTTCCTAGTGAGGGAGTTGTACTTTTGGATGACGTTATTGATGTAGACCCGGATGTGTATCCTTTGATGTCGTCTTCGTTGCATGAAATTCAAGATGATTTTGATTATCTCCTGGGTTTGGTTTTTCCGACTCTCCCTCCCGATCCGTTGACTCGACTAGTGGACCCTTTAGGATACGAGTTTGGTATGCCTGATCTGAGTTATTTTATTATGCTGACCTTGCTAGCCCCTCCGTTGGACATGTCTCGTCGTACATGTTTTAGTGAGTTGTTAGATTTTGTAGTCGGACATTTCACCGCACCTCGTAGATTTGACTATGTGTCATCTTTGACTGTTCATTTTTCTCCATGTCCATCTTCGGTTTTGTCCTCGATTGCGATCGATTCTGATATCGTGGCGACTGTGCCTCTTATCTTAGTTTTATCACGACGTGCTTACTCATTCGATCTGCTTGCACATATTTTTCCTCCACCTGCTTATGACGTTGGCTTGCATGTGTCTATGACGATAGCTGACCACTTTGAGTTGTACCGCACGCACTTCTGTTCACTTCCGAGAGCGTCCACTGCTAGAGTTGGTGATTTGGATTTAGTCTGGTCATTCCCCGAGCTGATATCTACGAGCTCCGTCAATAAATTAGCACTTAGGGACGCCGACCAACCCATGGTTATGAGGAACATCAGAATTAATGCTTTTCATTCGGATTTTGACGATGCATGGGGTGTTTCACCTCTTTTCAATTTTTTGGATTTATTATTGCATGTCTATTTTCCATCTTAGTGGCCTTGTTTGTCGTTTCTTTCTCCCACTATATATTCTCTTGTGTTGGTGAGTGAGAGTTCTTTCGTGTCTAACTTCCATGTGGGTTCCTTGGTTCTTGCGCCAGATGGTAAGATTGTAGTTATTATTTTTCGGACTGACACCTTTTTGAGTTTCCTCGAAAGCTTTACTGTTGTTGTTTTGCCTTACAGGTTTTCTTTGATGAGTGATGCCTGCACTACTATCATTTGGATACTCGGGCCAGATTTGGTACATGTTGGTGTTGCCTTCGACTACGTTCTCCTTCCGGGCCACTCATCGGTGATGAGTGATTTTGAGTGGGGGAGGATTGATGGCGACGATGTCCCGCCACATGCTCGTGATGCGCATGACCGTTTGATTGTGGGCGACGTTGTCCCGCCAGTTGCTCGAGATGCTCATGACAGTTTAATTGAGGGCGCCGTTGTCTCGCCACTTTCTCGTGATGTTCGAGACCGTTCGATTGATGGCGATGCGGTCCCTCCACTTGTTCGTGGAGATGTTGCTGAAGATTTCCGCCACATAGAGTTTGACGATTGTGATGGGCGCTGCTGCAAGCTTGAGGATT
The DNA here is from genome assembly GCA_039583875.1 of Platanthera guangdongensis. Classification (NCBI taxonomy): domain Eukaryota; kingdom Viridiplantae; phylum Streptophyta; class Magnoliopsida; order Asparagales; family Orchidaceae; genus Platanthera; species Platanthera guangdongensis. The sequence goes on from CM077149.1 coordinate 20,347,194, forward strand.
GAGATTTTGCCGCGACAACCACCGTCGACGCCGTGCCAAATTCTCTACTTCATGTTATGCGTGAAAATATATGATTATAAATTATTAGCCCACTCTTGGGACAACATTTATAATTATATGTTTTTTAATTAAGTATTTTGTTTTGGGCATTTTTAATTTTGGATTGTTTTAAATTTCAGCTTTATTTGATGGACTCTTTTTGGCCATCTAGATCTAAGCTTGATGAAGGGTGGAGATTGAGTAGTGTATTTTATTATATAAATGCTTGTAAGAAAGTGAAGGAGAGATTTTGATCAACAAAAAAAAAAGGCCATTGTTATATATAGACCATGTTTGGCTATATACAAACCATGGTTATATACAAACCATATTAATTCAAAACCGGCTATATGTAGACTAAATTGTTATATACAGACCAATGAAATTTTTTTAAAAAATCAAACTTAATAAATGTGCTCGAAAGTGCCGCAATGTTTATCTCTTACCAGTTTTAAATTGAGTAGGCTTAGGAGAAAAAACCAAAGCATTTTCAATCAAAGAAGCGTTGAAAAATGGCAAAATGTTGTAGCTGACGATGCAGCTAATGGTAATGGCTCCTTCCCCTAAGCTATAATCGCAGCAACCCGTATAACTCATCAGCGCATGGTCCAAGCACTGGTAGCAATTCTCCTGCAATAGATCCGCCATGCACCACGCCAACCCGTACACCGTGTAATTCATCCCCGCATCCACCCGATTCACGCCCCCCGCTATCCTCACCAGGCTACTCGACGCCACCGACAGGATGCCCGACAGCATGCACCTAAGCTGCTGGCCGAACAATTCCGGATTCGAGGCGTTTTCCGGCGAAGGCAAGTTGGAAAAACTTGGATATTCGAGCACCGACACGATGACATGGTTGGAGTATCGGAGCACGCAGTAGACGTTGCGGACGGAGGCATATTTGTTTCCCGTGCAGCTGGTGTTGAGGGCGGCGGCGGCGGCGCCGGTGTGGCAGGCGGAGCAGACTGCGGGAGTTGAGGCTGACGAGGTTGGAGGCGTAGGGGCTTGGGGATGTGAAGTTGTCGGCGGCGCCGGAGCGGGAGAGGTATTTATTTGGTTTGTATATAGTAAGAAAAAAAAGAAAAAAAACCTAAATTTTGGGTTTGTATATAGCCATACCTGATCTATATATAACAATGGCCAAAAAAAACCTCTCTCTTCTTTGGCTACAGCCGATCCTCCCCTCTCCCCTAAAATCCCGGTCGGGATTTTTCTTCCCCCCCGGTAGCGCGCCCTCCTCTCTGCCCCTCCCTTCTCGTGGCAACTTCGGTCAGCGCCTCCCCCCTCTCCTCACTTTCGATCCATCTCCTCCAACCCGGCGGCATGTATCCAACAATCGCCGACCTCCATCAAGCAGTTCGCCGGCCGAACCTCCAACAGCATCCCGTCGCCGACCTCCTTGCGCCAGCCCTTTTTGCACCCCCCTTGCTGGACCCCATCCGAACCCCAACAACAGCCCTCATGCTGCCCTCCGACTGTCCTCTCGCTGCAGCGGATTCCATCCGGTGACTCCGAAGAAAGTGGCTTGCTTCACCTCCATCCGGTGCAGTTTCGTTGAATCTCGTGAAGTGTGACCCTTCCACTAATCTTCTTTTCGTGCATTCATCTCGCTGGATTTGGGTAATCCCCCCCTCTCTTGGTGTGTTTTGTCTATGTTAGTGCGAGATTTTGGTGGATTTGTTGGCTGAGATATTTATCTTAACTATTGAATCATTGCGCGTTATAAATCTGAATTTAAGGTATTATTATTGTCCGGATTTCCTCGTTAATTTTGTATCGGGTAGGTCTCTTGACGCTTTACGAAATCGGGTTGTTCAATTCCTTTATTTCGCATTTGTTTCTCGAGATTTGGTATACCTCATGTTGATTTAATTTTGGGGCTGAATTTGGACTCTGTTTGATTCACCATTTTAGTTTGGATTCTCTCTGTTTGGGAATATGAATGCATGTGGTTAATTTTAAGGTGTTTAGCTAATGGCTTGGATCGTGTATGTCCTATTCTCGTGAGCGAACATTGGCCTATAGCCCTTGTTCAATCTCAAAAGTCTTCGCGACCCTTTGTTTTGTGCTGTGAATGGCTACTGTGCAATTAGAATGGATGTGTTAGGTGCGTTAGCGTAGATCTAAGCGTGTGAGAGCTGCTCGCTAGTGTTTGAACACCACAGTCACATCGAGAACACTTTGGCGTACATCACCTGAAGTACTACCGGGGAGATGTCCAAGTGAGGATCAGGGGTGATCCGAAAGCTGCCAGGGAGTGCTACCTGAATACCGTCAGTACCACCAGCTGGATGGATGACGCGGAGAGGTTGGAGAAGCTGCTGGAGAGGGAGGAAGGGCTGAGGGCTGCCGAAGAGCTAGAGGAGATGGAAGTGATCTCCCGGAGAGGAGAGTCGGGGCTGTTGAAGGATGGAGGATCTCTATTGCTGGAAGGGAAGCTGGAGATGGTCGCATGTCTGCAGGAGAGCGTGGACATCTTCGCCTGAACGACTGCATAGATGCCAGAGATTGATGCCATTGTTGCCTGCCATCGCCTCAACCTGGACCCCAAGATTGCCCCCATCTGTCAGAAGCAGAGGAAGAGCGTCACCATGCTGGCCAGTCCAATTTGAGAGGAGGTGGAGAAGCTGCTGGAGGCATGGTTTGTTTCAAAGATCCAGTATACAGGCTGGGTCTCCAATGTTGTAATGGTGAAGAAGTCTGGACGGGGCTGACGCTTATGTATTGTTTTTTCTATGTTAAATAAAGCCTACCCGAAGGATTACTACCCCATGCATCAAATCAAAGCGTTGGTTGATTCAGCCGTCGGGTTTCCTGTTATGAGTTTCCTGTAATGAGTTTCCTTGATGCGTTTTCAGGGTATCACCAGATCCGGATGCATCCCCCGACTGCCACAACGTATCTTTCGTCACTAGCGATGAGTGTTATAGCTACAAGATGATGCCCTTTGGGCTCGAGAATGCAAGCGGTACCTACCAGAGGATGATGGACCAAGTCTTCAAGGAGTAGAAGGGGCGAAATTTCGAAGTATATGTGGATGACCTCCTTGTCAAGATCAAGAGCATCGCGGAGCACATAAAGGATCTGGTGGAAACCTTCGCTACACTGAGGAAGTACAAGATGCGGCTCAACCTGACCAAGTGCATCTTCAGAGAAGGAAGGGGAAAGTTCTTAGGTCACCTCCTTACTCCAAGGGGGGTGGAGCCTAACCCCGATGAAATTAGAGCCATTTTGGAAATAGCATCCCCGAAGGATCCTAAGGAAGTCCAGAGGTATACCGAAAGGCTGGCAGGCCTTAGCCATTTCCGCTCTAAAGCAGGAGAGAAGTGTTCTTCTTTTTTCAAAGCTCTTCGAGGCAACCAAAAGTTTGAGTGGACCGCGAAGTGTGAGGAGGCTTTTGTAAAGCTCAAGCAGCAGCTAACTCAAGCTCCTCTCCTGCAAGGTCCACAGGGAAGCGAAGACCTCCTCCTCTATCTTGGAATGAGAGCGGAAGAGGTCAGTTCAGTGTTGGTTAGAGATAAAGGCAGTAAGTAGCTTTCCATCTACTATGTGAGTAGAGTGTTGCGGCAGGCATAGACAATGTATCTTATCCTAGAGAATTTGGTTTTTTCCTTGGTGGTTTCAGCTCGTAGGCTCCGCACATAGTTTCAGGCTCACTCCTTCAAGGCCGTCTCAGATCATCCGCTTCGTAGTATCTTGGATGGGGTGGAGCATTCTGGCAGGTTGACCAAGTGGGCGGTGAAGCTCAACAAGTTTGATATTTCCTACTCTCCGAGGGTAGCGATCAAGGCTCAAGCAGTGGTAGACTCCCTAGCCGACTTCTCGGTCGAGGTATGAGGAGATGATGGCGCTTCCAGCCAAGTATCCTGGAGGATGTTCATGGACGGGGCTTCAGACAAGTATTTCGTGGGAGCCGGAGTAGTGCTAGTGAGCCCGTAGGGGACTAGGATCGAGCAAGCTGTCGAGATCCTCTTCCTCATCACAAACAATCAAGCAGAGTACGAAGCCATGGTGGCAGACTTGCATCTCGCCAAGGAATTGGAGATCCAGGACGTAAAAGCCTTCACCCTCTAGATGGTGGTCACGTCGCAGATCAGGGGAGAGTACGAGGTACGCGACCCTATCCTATAGAAGTTCTTGGTCAAAGTCAAAGGCTTGATCGGGGGATTCCAATCCTTCTTCGTCGAGCATGTGCCCCAAGTGACTAACTCAGAGGCAGATTATCTCTCCAAGTACAGTCCCAGAGCTGGAGGGATAGTGACTGAGTTGTTTCGACCGTCTATCGAGGAAGGGGAGATGATGGAGATCAAACCGAGGGTTTCTTGGAAGGACCCGTTCGTTACGTTCTGGATGACGGGTCAGCTTCCTGCCAGTGAGGGAGTGAAAGACTTAGTTTATTCTTCAGTTCTTTCTGCATCCATGGCGTTAAGAGCATTGAGTGGTTGACCTTCACTCAGCGTCATAACACAAAAGGAGCTGAATACAACAGGATCTGTCAAAGCCTCAACAATGGAAGACAGGAAATGACATAAGTCCACAGGTGTTGAGTGAAGACAGTTCACTCAACGCCATAACACAAAAAGAGCTGAATACTATTTTTCTTCGTGCATGTGATGAAGACCTAAAGTGATAATAGAGACAAAAGTGTCTATTAGAATATGATGATAGAAGATGCTCCTATTGAGGGGGAGCAAGCCCAACAGCTGTAGAAGCAAATTAAGTCTCGAGAAGAGAGGAAGCTGGCAGTTGCCCCAGTTGTATCATCTGCAATCAACTAGGGGGAGAAGACAATCAAGGCAGACCTGCTCCTCCCTGACTATTCAGAAGTCAAAAAGAGGGAGAGAAGAGATTGTTGGGAGAGAAGAGATTGATCAAGTAACATCAGAGATTAGTCAAGTAATCAATTGCATCAAGAGAAAAGAAGATGATCAATGTCATGCAGCAAATGCAGGGGGAGAAACAGATGTCCCCATGCAGGGTTATGGGGTGAAGGTAATCAAGGCCTTCAAGTGGTATCACATACCTTGCAACAATTCAGGGGGAGTAGGTGATACTCACCATACAGACAGGGAATGTGGTAATCTTCCTAGATCTATTCTATCTTTATAGTATATTTAATTGCTGCATATGTTGTGCATGTCATTGACTAAGAAAGTTGATATTGAGTTTTGACTTTTTCAAATATGAGGAGATTGTTGGATCCATTGATCTCAATTACTACAACAAACTATACCTGTCGTAAGGACTAAAATATAACTAAATTATAGTTTGTTACTAATACCTATATTTAGTAACAAATTTTTTCTATTGTTACCAAAAAGTACTTTTTTGTAACGAATATTTTATATTTTGTTACAATAATAATTAATTTGTTACTATAAATGTAAGTATTTGTAACAACACTAATGTTACGTTACAAATATTAAATTTTTCTCACAATATGTATCAATTGTAACCATATCATGAAAGTTTTTCGTGACAAAGAGATTTTCCTTACTATTAGTAATATTTTATTATTAAAGTTTTGTTATAATAAATATATCATATTTTATTATCAAATTTTGCACTATTTTATTATCAAAGTTTTCAATTAATTGTTTTAGAAATAAAAAAAATTTGTATACTTGCAACAGTAGTACCCCGCCTTGATAGTGCTTTAATGCGATGACACTCCTACAGCTCGCAAACATCCGTACGCGGCTGTCGCAGATATGTGGTACTATTGCGACATGTGTATTTTTGTACATGCGGGGGTGGTTTGCGAGCTGCGCAATGTCATCACGCTGAGACACTATCGAGGCGAGGATAATTAATGTCGCTCGGGGAACAAGCGGTTCTTTGTTTTGTTAGTATAACGAGTGTTTGATAGCTAGCATTTTTGTCCCGTGATAGCATTTTTCTCCCGAGCACGTGCTTTTCATTAGGACGTACGTTTTTTTTCCCGAGCACATGTTTTTTACTTAGTAGCGCATATTGCACTAATTTTTTTTGCTCGGGAGAATACAAAATTTTGCAAGTGCACTTTTTTTTGCTCGGAAGGAGCTAGCGTTTTCTTGCGAAGCACATTTAATTTTTTTCGGGCTCGCTTTTTTCGTACCAGTGCTCTTTCGCAATTGTACTTGCGCGACAATACTAGGGGTGCGAGCGGTTCGGTTTGGGGCGGTTTGGACCCAAACCGAAACCGAACCAACATGCCTCAGTTTTTGGTTTGTCCAAACCGACCCGAACCGAACCATTTGGTTCGGTTCAAAGTCGGTTCGGTTTTTAGTCGGTTTTTTGCGGTTCGGTGTCGGTTTTCTGCGAACAAACATAATAAAGTGTTTTTTTTGGATTGTCATCTTCCATTTAATAATTTTATAATCTTTATCAACTAAAGATTTATATTAAATGAATAACATACAATTTTTTTGAGTATAAGTCAGAGAGAATGTTTATTAAATTGACATAACACACACAAACAATTATTATATTGGTGCATTTTTAGACATGCGGAGTTTGGGTATATTGAGGCAAACCTTTTTTATGACATCTCACAATTCTCTATAATAATTTGGACAAATTTAATACTAATAGATCCAACAATAAGCAATCAGAGCAATTGGAGTATCACGATTGATAATCATTGTCGTTATTAAATCAATTTAATATACATAACATCCCAAATAATGAAACTGTTAATAAAACTTTTTCCCAACAGAATTACTTAGGATCTGAAAAACTCTCTAAACCTAAGGAGAAAGGTCAGAAAAATCTCACCAAGCACGGAGATGGGAAAAGTGAACTTGGTTGTAGACCCAAAGATAATCTGAAAGTTGCTCGATCATATACACCCCAAAACAGTGGTGAAGTGCTCGGTTCGGTTCGGTTTAGTCGGTTTTCACAACTTGAAAACCGACCCGAACTGATAAGCCTTCAGTTTTCAAAAGCTCCAAACCAAACCGACACCGGACCGGGCGGCTCGGTTTCAAAGTCGGTGCGGTTCAGTCGGTTCGGTCGGTTTAGTCGGTTTTCGGTTTTCGTTCCTCACCCCTAGACAATACCACCCCCGCCTCGACAATGCTCCAATGCGACGACGCTCTTACAGCCCGCAAACATCCACACAAGGCTGTAACAGACATATAGAACGTACTTATGCGAAATGAGTATATATTTTTGCGCGCGGGCGGGGTTGCGACCTGCATACGCGTCGTTGTGCTGGGACACAATTAAGTTTTATAGAAAACATTATATATTAAAATTCTTTATATACAGTTTTATGAAAATTTATTAAAAGGTGTATACAAAGTTTTTATAAAACTTTAACTTTTTATAAAAGTTTTTCTTCCTCTCTCCCTCTCTCACATGAATGATATATATGGAGGGAAATTTCCCTTCATAAAATTTTGAACAAAACTAAATTGAAAATTAAAAATATATTAAATGTAAAATTGAATGCAAATATGACATTAATTTTTTAATATAATTTTGGAATAAATATAAAATCACGCACGAACCCACACACATGCAAATGCACTCTCGCGCGCACGTAGATGCACTCTTGCGCGCACGCAAATGCACTCTCGCGCGCATGCAAATTTAAAATATAATATATTGGTTTCTTGTTCTTGTATTTGTTTTCAGTTTACTCACAGGTATAGTTTATTTTCATGGCTCATTCAGATGAAGATCCTAGCACCATGTCACGAAACACAAGTGAATTACAAGTATATTATTTCATGAATTATAAAAGTATAACATTGGTGGAAATGTGGAATATATATATATATATATATATATATATATATATATATATATATATATATATATATATATATATATATATATATATATATATATATATATATATATATATATATGCGAGTCGCAGGCACGGGCCTCCGGCCCGATGGCTACGCGCCACAGTACCTAGCCACCGACGGCGGGCTTCGCCCGCCCCCCGCAAGGCTTTTTGGTTTTTGTAAATTTTTTTTTAAAAAGGCCGGTCTCCTCCGAACGGGCAAGGGAATTTGAGGGTCAAGATGGTCTCACAACGAAAAGTGATCAACATGAAAGTTGTAGATCTCGGCGAGACAAACAACTTTCATGTTGATCACCTTTTGATTTGAACCCGTCTTGGACCTCGATTTGGGCCCCGAAATCGGGGGCGGCGGAACGGTTTACTGTAGCAGTTCCGCCACCTCCGATTTCGGGGCCCAAATCGAGGTCTAAATCGGCTTCAAATCAAAAAGTGATCAACATGAAAGTTGTTCGTTTCGCCGAGATCTACAACTTTCATGTTGATCACTTTTCATTTTGAGACCATCTTGACCCTCAAATTCCCTTGCCCGTACGCCCGTACATAATTATGATATGCCCGCACCCGCCTATTAGTCCCACACTGCCTGTAATAAGAAACATTACGGGTTTAAATATAGGTTATCAGAACAGGTATTTGAAATCATTGGATTGGTGGGCTGGCGGGCTAGCGGGCCAGCGGGTCCGAGGGCTGGCGGGACAGCGGGTTATAGCGGGTTTGCTGCGGTGATCTGATGGTCAACTTTTCCTTATTTTTAGAAGTTCATAGGGGCAAAAATGTAATTTTACATAACCTAGTTAGTTGGTTTAGGAGACCTATTAAAATGTGGAGAGATGATGCACTATGATTGAGTTTGATCAGACGGCAGCAATATTATCATACCATAATCGGATGGTTATTGTAATTTCGAACTCATCCACTTATACTTCCTTTAGAGTAGTAAAGATATATATATATATATATATATATATATATATATATATATAGTCTCAACTCTCAACAGTGCAAACACGGTTCAACCCTGGTTTAACCGATTAAACCCTGAACGTTTCACTCTGCCGGTTCGGTGTCTGGTCTGGTTCTTAAAACATTGGCTTGTGCTGAGAAGTATCTTGCAGAGCATTGCTTCTTCCTGAACAGAGCATTGCTTCTTCCAACGGCTCTTTGAGCCTCGGGACCACCAATAGTTGTTGGCTGTAACTTTGCTTTATCAGAAAATGTCGTACAGTAGGCCTGCGGTGCCGTTTGTCTTGTATTGTACACTTCCCGCAACATTTTGAATTTCTGCTGACGTCATCACCTGTGGACTTAGTCAAAAACAAAAGATTCATCATAGGCGTTGAGTGAATAGTCTTCACTCAGCGCCAAAACACTTAGCCAATTTTCTGTACCATTAGGCGTCGAGTGATCATTCATCACTCGATGAATTTGGACTTAGTCAATATCTCTGTTGAGGAAGCGTTGAGTGCGTTGAGTGAGCATTCATCACTCAATACATACTTGACTTTCCTGTCATCTTGATGAGGCGTTGAGTGAACAACCTTCACTCAATACTTCTGTACTTAGTAGAATTTCTTATTGAGCTGGCTTTGAGTGAACTTCCTTAACTCAATGCTTCTAGACTTAGACAGATTTTCTGTTTACATCTTCTAAGGCTTTGACTGAAGCTTGTTCTGTCGACGCTTTCTGAGCTTGGTGTTGAGTGAACTGTCTACACTCAATGCTTCTGGACTTAACCAAAATTCTGCTTTGTCAATAGACAAGCTTTGACTACTCATGCTTTACTCAGTGCTTGCTGACATCTGGCATTAAGGGAAATGCCTTCACTCAACGTCTGTGCACTTAGACAAATTTCTGTCTTCCCATCTTTCTTCCTTGTGTCCACCAGTAACTGTCACTTAGATAACCTGTCTAATCATTATGACAAAGGACATCCTGCATACACTGAACTTAGAGCATGCATCAAATACATCTATGCTCTTTGTATTGATGGTGATGTCTCTTCAAATCCAGGGAACATTGATGGGCAATATTTCCAACAATACTTTTTGTGATGGAATTAAATGTTGGTCATTAAATGATTATTTTCAATAAATTAGTGACTGAAATAAATAATTGGTCACTAAATTTTTTTTACTGACCAAAATAATTTTAAATCACTACTTTTTAGTAACCAAATTACATTTCGTCGCTAAATAAATATTATTAGTGAATAAAATTTTTTAGGTCACATTATTAATATTAATAAGTATCTAGCCATAAAACTATTATAATCACTATTATTTTATGCCAAAATTTTGAGTTCCCCCCATTAACATTTCAATACCTGATTAAAATTGCTCCTTAAAATTTGGCTTCCCTCCATTTATTACGGTTTTGCATTCTCGTATTATTTCGTTCAATTCTTTGGTAGGGCACGACAATATCAACAATTCTTCCCCTTTCTAGTTCTCGGTGTCTTCTTCGTCTTCTGCCGCATTATGGTGACGGGGAAACGATGGTGGATTCATTGGGAGGGAAGAGTAGAAGCGGCGTCTACTGCTAGGGTGGCCGTATATTGGGGATACGTTCCAGCTATCCTCCGGTAACCCTAACAATTTCTCTGTGGAGAAGCAGTGGAGGTACAACGCTATTCCAACCATCATTCTCGCCGATCTTCTTAAAGGCGAGGTAATATTGCATTTTTCTATTTTTGAAACTTTAAAGTAGATTTTTCATTTGACGCCACATGACCGACTGGTGACGTCTTTCTCCAAAATTCTACAATTTTTGAACATGTTTTGTGGAATGATGTGGATAAGCATGCATTTACTTGGTAAAACTTTGAAGACTTAGATAGTAAAAGCTATTGTAATCACTAACATAGCATATCCTGCATTATATGATGATATCTTGTGGAGAAGATGTCTTGCAACAAAGATGCAGAATATCACAACTGGAATGGTGATGAAGAGGGAATGAGCATCAGGTCCAAATATTAACCTCCCATAACTGAGAAATCTCAACAAAAACAAAAAGAAAATAGATAAACTTTCCAAATGTTAAATGAAGGAAACCGAACTTATTTCACGAATCATGAATTAAAATAATAAGAAACTACTCAAATAGTAGTACAAAGAATCCTGATTTTTGTGCAATTTGAAAGAACTAGTTGACTGAAAACTATGTACACCATCTTCATCAAAGTTAATATAAAGCTAAAAGACAGTTTTAAGAAACAGATCAAGATAATGACATGGAACTATTTAAAGTAATAATAATGTATTGAAATGATATTTTATTTTACCTTTAATATGAATAAAAATATCACATTTAGAACCAAAAAAATAAGTAGTTTGCTGTTTGAAAATGTCATACACAAAAATATGACAATGTTTATAATGCCGTACTAGTTATCTATATCACATGACAACAAAATACAGAACGTATGATTTAAAAGTGTATTTTCAAATCTTTAATGAAATAAAAAAAATGATGACAAATAGTTGCAATTATGAGCCTCTTTTACTTGTGGGTGGTGTCTTGCAGAATAATATCTGCAATGCTTACACATAATTTTCCATTGTTATTTCCTATCAGCAGTTATGTGCTTTGATATCATAAGGCCTAAAATGTTTATTTTTTTTTTCTGTAGTTGCGCATGGATTTGTTGGAAACGTTAAGGGTCCCCGGACAACCTCAACTGGCGACTTAACTCCACTTCACTTGTAAACGCACTACAAAACAGGCCGGTGATGTCCACACGTGAGACCGCCTAAACCGCGAGGCTAGCCCCCCCCCCCCCCCCCCCCCCCCCCGCGAGACACCCCCTCTCGCACGCGGGAGGGAATACACCCCGTGAGACCGCTCCTTGCTCGCGCTAGACCACCACCTGCGAGTACTCACCCCGAGTTGCAAACAACACTTGGCGAGCACTCTCACCCGCCAATCACACCTTCAACGAGAGCCTTCTCGTGCGGCAAGATGAGCAATCCGCTCGGCAACTACTACTCGCTCGGCAAGCTTCTCTTGACCTCCTAGTTAGCAACTTCTACCGGCTAGGCTTAACCTCCTCTTCCCGCTCGAGCCGAGATCAACCACAACAGGCCAACTCGCGCGGCTAGCTCCTCTAGACCGCTGGCAAACACAAACTCCTTAGTGCTGCAGCGCTGCTCACTCTCAACTCCAAAATTTGGAAGTTTTCTCTCTATATTGCATCAATCATGTAAGGAATACTTACATGCCTATTTATAGGCCATCAGGACCAATAGAAAACGTACAGGTGTCCAACACCATAAAAGCTACCAACTTCTCACCCACCAACATTTAAAACAAAACATAAATCTAAAAAAAAACAACTCCAAACTCATTGACCCGTTTAATGAAGTCAAAGTCTAACAAACTCTCACTCAATCTTGGTGGCACATGCCAAGTTTGCCTTTGAGCTTCAGGAACGTCTCCACCTTCCATGCCTTAGTGAAAATGTCCGCGACCTACTCTCCGGTAGGGCAATACACCACTTCAACCGTCTTCAGCTGCACCTGCTCACGGAGGAAGTGGTACCTCGTCTTGATATGCTTGCTACGTCCGTGTAGCACTAGATTATTTGCGAGCTGGATGGCCGACATGTTGTCCACAAACATGGTCATAGGCCCATCCACTTCATGATACAACTCCTGCATGAGGTTCCTTAGACAAATAGCATGGCAGGTACAAGCCGCCGCCGCGATGTACTCTGCTTCACAAGATGATAAGGCAATCGTTGGCTGCTTCTTCGAACTCCATGAGAACACCCCGGTTCCCATATTGAAAGCGTACCCGGAAGTGCTCTTCCGATCATTCACATCTCCACCATAATCACTATCTGAGTACCCCACAAGCTTTAGCTCCTTTCCTGTAGAGTACTTCAGTCCATGACCCCTTGTCTCGTTTACATATCTTTGGATCCTCTTCGCACCTATGAAGTGATCCTCCTTTGGTTCCTCCATGTGCCTGCTTATCACCCCGACTGCATACATGATATCAGGTCGGGTGAATGTCAAGTAGCGTAGAATCCCCACCAAGATTCTGAATAAAGTGGAGTCTACCGCTCCTTCCTTCGACTCCTTGCTCAACATCAGTCCTTGGTCGGCAGGAGTAGAGATAGACTTGCTGTTCTCCATCCTGAACTTCTTCAAGATCTCCTCCGCATACTTCTTCTGTGAGATGAGGATCCCGTCTTCACTCTGCTTCACCTCCACGCCCAAGAAGTAGTTGAGCTCTCTCAGGTCCGTCATCTCGAACTCCTTCTTCATCATTCTCTTGAACTCCTCGTACATCAAAAGGTTGTTGCCTGTGAAGATCATATCGTCTACGTATAGACATAAGATCATCATTGTTGAAACCGGAATCCGGCCTCTTGTGGAGTTCGACCCTTGGGGAAGGGTTGGTCTCGCGCCTACTTTGCTCCTGCAAGAAAAACAATGAAGAAGACAAGAAGAAACAGACCCAAGGGCTCGATAGGGAGGTCCCACCACAAACCCGGAAGATCTCTGAGCGCTTCCCCTCCTTAGCCAGAAGCCGAGCTAAGGCACCCTCAGAGAACACTTGAAAACGAGAGTAAGGAGGCACTTAAAGCGTGCCCTCTGAGGTACCCCTTGGGACTTATTTATAGTTTTTTGGAATCTGAACTGCCAATAACCAAAAGAACTGACCTGAAAATACCAAAAAGCCCTTGGTTGGGTCTGCCAACAGCCAAACTCCGCTGTTCTAAGTAGCTATGCGCAGTCCAACCTAGTCTGCCAACAGCGTGGCTCCGCCGTTCTGAGGGGCTATTCGCACCCCTGGGGAGTCAGCTCGCCTCAAATCCTCCTTCGCGGGAGGCGGGCACGACCTGGCTCCAGCTGCCCGCCTATTCTCCCTGGGCGAGCGCGAGCCGGACCGTCGCGACCTGCCTGTCTTCTGCCGGGGCGGACCGGCGGCCAGGTCGCGTGCGGGGGCAGGCCGGCGGCCACCGCGACCCCCCGATCGGCTCGCCAGTCGCGGGTCGCCAAACCCATCCGCTTTGGTCAGTGATTCTCCGCGCGACCCGCCCGCTCGCCTCGCCCGACTCGCTCGCCTGAAATGGGCGGGAGCGGGCCAGCCCTCCTGCCGTATATCCATTTTGCCGCTTGGGTGGGGGTCGCGGGGCTAGGTCTGCTCGACCTCCCTGGCAGGACCCGCTCGCCGGACACGGGGTTGTACACAATCCCCGCTCTTTTTGAGCTTCTTTCAAGGTCGGAAAGAATCATCCAACCCATGTGTTCGGCGAGTACTGTGCTGAGCTGGCAGGGAATCTTCTGGTGGGGCCCCACTGTCCGGCTATAAATATACCGCTAAGCCCAGGGGGGCTCCCCAGATCCCCTCATTTTCCTTGAACAGACTTCAGTTTCGCGATGCCGGTCAGCGAAGAGGTGCGAGCTCGCCTGGCGGCAGCGGGCCAGAAGTATCGGGAGGAGGCCCTCGAGGCCGCCCCTTGGCTAGCACGTGGGTCTCCCGGCCCTCTCTTTAGGCCGGTGAAGGGAAAGATTGTTAGGCGGTCTCCGGCGGGTGACTGTCCGGGCTCCAGCTCGGCGGCGGGTGTTGAGGTCGTCCCTGGGGTACGTGACCTTCTTCGGCTTTTCGCTGTACCTCTGATCTTTTATCTTGCAGGCAATTCCTTGTGGAGAGGTGGGGAACGGGGGAAAGAATCGCCACCCTCCCTTATCGTATGAGAGGGTTGCTAGTCCCCCAGGTCTGGACCGCCCACCTCCGGAAACCCCTCGCTCGCCGGCTCCCCACGGACTGGGAAAATATCTTGAGGCCCTCGAGGGAGAAGCCTTTCAGGGTCGGTCGGGCTCCTCTCGCCCATCCATCAGCGTGGGCGACGTGCCAACCCATGGTAAGCTAGTACTCACCGTTGGCTTTGTCCTCGCTCGCTCCTTCTGAATCGCCCTTTTGTAGGCTACAACATGGTCTCCTCCGAAACTGAGACGAGCGAAGGGTATTCGCCTCCGCCCGATGTGGACAGTGTTTCTGATTACCTGGGCGACCCGACCGATGCGGTGGGGATGAAGAGGCAGGTGACGCGGCTGTTCCAGAAACACACGCTGCTGCTTCAGGAGATCGTGAAGAGGGTCGATCAAGACAAAGCCGACACCGCGGCCCGGCTCGCGGCCTTGGAGGGAACCCCACGCGCAGCAGAAGACGACGATGTCACTTCACCGGGCGTGCACATTACGCGAGCCGAGGAGCGTCTTAGGAGCGCCACAGAGCAAGTCGGCCTGGCTGAGCGGGAGCTGGTGGCGGTTCGCGATTACCACTATCCTCGCGTGCCGCCGCGAACGGGAACGAAGCGGAGGGGCAGGTGGAAGTGGATCGAGTACTGATCCAGCCTCTTTCCCCCCGCTCGCGGGATATCGCGGAGTTTTTACCATTTCAAGGCTATCCTGTATTTGTAACGATTTGCAATTCTTTCTGCCCGCCTATGGGCCTAGTTTTTCGTCGCAGATGCATGTTGAAATCACGACGTTGTTGCTTTTGTTCTCTGTGGGGCGGGACAGGGGAGAGATTCGTTCTGCCCGACCTGCCGACCGGGGCGGGGGCGAGCCGAGGGGCTCGCCAGCCGGGTGTCTCCCGGCTCGCGCGGAATCCCGGACGGGTGCGGGCCGAGAGTCGCCCGCTCAAGTCTTGCGTGGACACGGCCAGGCGAGAACCACGCCTGACTGGCCTCGGCGGCGCGACCGCGCGCCGTGAAGTCGAAACGTCAGGCTGATTTTTGCTATCTGCACCCCCTCTTTCGGCGGGAAGTTTCCCGCCCTTTCTCTCTCCCTATAAATAGGTCTTGCCGGCTCTTATTCCCTCACCGATTCAAAACGCTCTCTCGCTTCCTGTTCCCCACGAAGTACGGCTCGTGCTCGCCTTCTGGATCGGTCTCGCACGTTCGGCGGCGATTCGGTGGGAATGGGCGGCGGCGGCGGCGATGCAGACGGTTGAAGCAAGTCCGCCTGGACCTTCTCAGAGCACGATTTCCCTCACGCCGTCATTTCGGAACGCGAGTACCTGGATGCTCTCGGCGACCACGTCCCGCCTGCTTTTTCGGCGAGACGGCCCGGGGAAATAGAGAAGATCAACGATTTATCCAGGGACTAGCTCGCCATACCCCTGGCTCACTTTGAGGTGGGCCTGCGACTTCCCCTGTGGCCCGAGGTACGCCAAGTGCTGAAGTACTTCGGGGTCGTCCTAGGTCAGATGACCTCAAACTCCATAGCCGTTATGGTGGGGTTCGCCTGCTTTCTGCGAGAGGAGCGAGTCGAGTTCAGCCTCGCCGTTTTCCGGAAACTATTCTCCTTCCGACCGAACCGGGATGGGACCGCCTACTTCTCCATCGCCCACCTCAAGGTGCGGGAGACAGTAAATAAGAGTCATAACTGGCTCAAAAAGTTCCTATTCGTCAAAGGCGATTTCGGCAACGTCCCCTTCTCGCCGGTGCAGCTCAGCGAGGCGAGCTACCGTCCGCCCAGCCTAGGGGGCCACGAGGCCGACTTGTGCGGGTTCTTCGTCGGGAAGAATTTCGAGGTCGCGTACCTGCGCCGCCACCTTGATGACCTCGCCGCCGTCCCGCTAGGGGGAGGTTTGCCACTCGCCGCTGTTCTGCCTTACCCCCCCCCCCCCCCCCCCCGGTTTTTTTGTTACCTCACCCCTTCTCCTTGGCAGGCGAGCGCGACATTCCTCTTCACCCCCCCTACGAGAGCGCTCGGATCGCCCCCGGGGTTCTCGCCCGAGCTCAGGTTGCGGATGCCGCTCAGCGTGACCCCCCGTCGGTCCCGGCCAAGAAGCGACCGGGTGGCGGACAGCCCACCCCTCCGCCGAAGGTGGCGAAGATCGCGGGTCAGCAACCCGCTGCAAGCCAAAGGAAAGGCAAGGCCCCTGCGGGCCATCTGGCCGAGGGCCCTTCGCCCCCGCTGGTTGCTTCGACCAGCGATACCCCGGACAGGGAGGCGAGCACCTCCGCGCCGCCGGACGGGTCTCAAGCTGCTGCGAAGCCGGTGCCGAGGGGTCACCGCAACTTTGGCTACGGCGAGAGATATCTGGACGAGCTCGGCGCCCCGCTCCTGTCGTGGGACACGGAGTCAAATCGCGCCGCGATCTCAACCTTGTTGCCGAGTTGGCTGGAGCAGGACACCATCGGCGGGGTGGCCTACAACTTCTCGTTCGGCCTTTACTCGCGAGAGGACGCCGCTATTTATGACAAAGAGGCGACGCGAGTGCTGGTTCATGAGAGCGCGCGGGCCCAACTGCGCGGCCTGGAGTTGGCTCACATGGTGGGGAGGCGTTGCACCCAGCTGGAGCGGAACGCCGCGTCCCTCCATAAGATGGCGGACAAGAGGGAGGAGGCCCGAAAGCTCGCTCAGGAAGACGCGGACCTTCACAGGAGGCGGGCCGACGCGGCTGAGGAGACCCTCACGCAGTACCTGGGCGGGGTGGTACGTACTCACCCTGAACTACCGCCCCTTCTCGCGAATGCAGCTCACGATTCTTCTTCTTCCTTTTCCCAGGACGCGGAGACGGCGAGCCGGATGGGTGCCGAGATCGCCACCCTTGGTCAGGACAAGTCGGTGTTGGAGGCGCGGGTACGCGAGCTGGAGGCCGCCGCCGCTGTCCCTCCTCTAGACAGCAGGGTCTGTCCGCTCGAACACCTCTCCGACTACGACTTGGAGGTGCTGATGCAAAAGAACGCCGCCAGCGCCGCGAAGTACACGATGTAAATGCTGTGATGCACGGATCTCCTCAAGAGCGAGGCGGCGGAACTCTCGGCGGACGACGTGGTGCCGGCGCTATTCCTTCCCGTGCCGGACCCTGGGTACAAATCCTTCCAGCCCATTTAGGACTTCTCGCCCCGGATCTCGCGTCACCCCCGTTTTTTTGACATTTGTTCGTTAGATGTATATTATCATGTATGTTTACCTGTTTTGAGATGTACGCGCGGGCTGGGCCTAGACTTCATGATTTTCACCTATTATTGCTTTTATAAATGATCTCTCGCCTGCCCTATTTGCATATTTGCTATTGCCATGCGGGGCGGCCTCCCCCTGTGGCCCAGCCCTGATGAGGCGGCTGCTCGCCCACCAAGCGAGGCGAGCCGGCTCGTCCTTTGTCTGTATTGCCAAATTTCTTGCGGATTCTCGCCCAGGTTCTCGCCTCCATTCGGCCGCCTTCCCTGGGGCTGGGGGGCTATGTTAGACCCCCCCCCCCTTTTTGGTTAGCTTTTGTGATTCTGATCTGCTATTAGCGCCATTCGAGTAGTTCCCGGCCTGGGCGGCTGGGTGGGAGCCCGGCAGCGTGATTCGTTATGGGTCGCAAATCATTGCCATCGAGTGACTTCCGGCCCTGCCAGCTAGGTGAGAGCCTGGCAGCGGGATCTTCTCGAGGCTAGGGATGACACCGAGTGACTTCCGGCCCTGCCAGTTAGGTAGGAGCCTGGCAGCGGGATCTTCTCGGGGTCCAAACACATTCCATCGAGTGACTTCCGGCCCTGCCAGCTAGGTGAGAGCCTGGCAGCGGGATCTTCTCGAGGCTAGGGATGACACCGAGTGACTTCCGGCCCTACCAGCTAGGTGGGAGCCTGGCAGCGGGATCTTTTCCGATGGTCCAAACACATTCCATCGAGTGACTTCCGGCCCTGCCAGCTAGGTGAGAGCCTGGCAGCGGGATCTTCTCGAGGCTAGGGATGACACCGAGTGACTTCCGGCCCTGCCAGCTAGGTGGGAGCCTGGCAGCGGGATCTTCTCGGGGTCCAAACACATTCCATCGAGTGACTTCCGGCCCTGCCAGCTAGGTGAGAGCCTGACAGCGGGATCTTCTTGAGGCTAGGGATGACACTGAGTGACTTCCGGCCCTGCCAACTAGGTGGGAGCCTTGCAGCGGGATCTTCTCGGGGTCCAAGCACATTCCATCGAGTGAATTCCGGCCCTGCCAGCTAGTTGAGAGCCTGGCAGTGGGATCTTCTCGAGGCTAGGGATGACACCGAGTGACTTCCAGCCCTGCCAGCTAGGTGAGAGCCTGGCAGCGGGATCTTCTCGGGGTCCAAACACATTCCATCAAGTGACTTCCGGCCCTGCCAGCTAGGTGAGAGCCTGGCAGCGGGATCTTCTCGAGGCTAGGGATGACACCGAGTGACTTCCGGCCCTGCCAGCTAGATGGGAGCCTGGCAGCGGGATCTTCTCGGGGTCCAAACACATTCCATCGAGTGACTTCCGGCCCTGCCAGCTAGGTGAGAGCCTGGCAGCGGGATCTTCTCGAGGCTAGGGATGACACCGAGTGACTTCCGGCCCTGCCAGCTAGGTGGGAGCCTGGCAGCGGGATCTCCTCGGGCTCCAAACACATTCCAATTCTCTATGCTAGCTGGCTACGACAATACTGGGGGGGGGGGAAGGAATTCATTATAACCAACGTGTTACTTACAGGCGCTTAGGGAAAAAATCTTTTAGGGTCGTCTCCACTCCAGGTGAGACTCAGGGTCTCGCCCTCTACATTTTCGAGCCGATAGCCCCCTGATTTCAAAGCTTCCTTCACAATAAACGACCCCTCCCAGCTGGGATTGAGCTTCCCTACGGACGCTGACCTCCCTGCCGCGTCCACCTTCTTCAGCACCAGGTCTCCTTCCGCGAACTGCTTGACCCTGACATGCTTGTCAAAGTATTTGGCCATCCTTATTTTTACCTCCTCCTGTCGGATGGCCGAAAGGTCCCTCAATTCTTCCACCATGTCAAGGGAGAGTCTCAGCTCCCCCTCGTTCTCGGCTCGCCATTCCTCTCGGCTCTCCCTAGCCGCCCCGACTCGCGGTGTTTGGACTTCAAATTCTATGGGGAGCACCGCCACGCACCCATGGGAGAGCTTGAAGGGGGTCTCCCCTGTAGCCGTGTTAGGGGTGGTTCTTAGGGCCCAAAGAACTGCGGGGAGCTGCTCTACCCAGCACCCCCTCAAATTCTCCACCTTTTTCTTGAGGAGATTGACGATGATCTTGTTCGCGGCCTCCACCTGCCCGTTGCTCCTGGGGTGGTGGACCGAGGCGAACCTGAGGTCGATTCCAAGCTGCTCGCAGAAGTTGGTGAACTCGGCACAGGCAAACTGGGGTACGTTGTCGGTGATGATGGCCTGGGGAAGCCCATGGCGACAGATGATCTCCCCCCAAACAAAGTTCCTGATCACTTGGGAGGTCACCTTGGCCAACGCCTTCACCTCCATCCACCTCGAGAAGTAGTCGATCATCACTAGGAGGAACCTTCTCTGACCGTTGGCCTAGGGAAATGGTCCAACCAAATCCATTCCCCAGATTGCAAAGGGCCAGGGGGCTGTGATACTCTTTAGTTGTTGGGCCGGCTGTAGCTGGAGGGGGGCAAACAGCTGGCACTTATGACATCTCCTTGCGAACTCCGCGACGTCTCGGCCCAGGGTGGGCCAGAAATACCCTTGCCTGACTATCCTTCCCTCCAGGGTCCGACTCCCGGAATGACTCCCGCACTCCCCGGAGTGGACTTCCTCCAAGATCCTCTACGCCTCACCCTCGGCTACGCAGCGAGCCAGCATCCCGGATAGGGTCTTCCTGTATAGCTATCCGTCCTTAAGGAGGTAGTAAGCTGACTTGTGCCTCAGCTTCTTCCTGTCTACCCCCTCCGGATATTCTCCCGTGGAGAGGAAAACTACTACTGGATCCATCCACGAAGCTTGCTGGTCGATCTCCATGAGCTCCCCTTCTTCGATGGAGGGGCGGAACAGGTCGGTGATGGTGCCCCCTGCCCGGGGACCATGCTTTGCTAACTGGTCGGCTTGTTCATTCTCTCCCCTTGGCACGTGTCGGATGGAGAAGGTCTGGAAGGTCCCTATGACCCCCATCACTTTGGCCAAGTACAACTTCAGAGTGGGTTCCCTTGCTTCGAACTCCCCGTTGATCTGGGAAGTCACCACCATGGAGTCGGTTAGGACCTCCACATCCCGCACCCCCAGCTCCCTGGCCAGGCGCAGCCCTGCTATCACTGCCTCGTACTCATCCTGGTTGTTAGTAATGAGAAATTGCACCACCACCGTCTACTCAATCTGAGTCCCTTGGGGGCTTTCTAGGACCACCCCCACTCCAAGGGAATGCTTCCCCGAGGCTCCATCCACCCTCACCTTCCAAGGAGTCGGGAGGTTGAGCTCCTCCTCCGCTACTTCCATCACGTAGTCGGCCAGGAAGTCGGCCATCGCCTGAGCTTTGATCGAGAGCCGCGGAACGAAGGAGACATCGAACTCGCTCAGCTCCACCAACCACTTGGCCAGCCGGCCTGAATGCTCCACCCCCTCGAAGATGTTGCGGAGGGGATGGTCGGTCACCACTCGGATTGAGTGTGCCTGGAAGTAAGGTCGCAGCCGCCGGGCCGAGATGATTAGGGCGAATGCAAGCTTCTCCAAGATCGGATACCGGAGCTCGGCCTTCCTCAAGACCCGGCTGACGTAATAGATAGGGAGCTGTCGCTTTCCCTCTTCTTGAACCAAGACGGAGCTCAGAGCCTCTGCCCCGACTCCGAGATATAAGAACAAATCCTCCCCCTCCTTCGGTCCTTGGAGCAGCGGAGCCTGTGTCAACTGCGCCTTGAGGGCCTGGAATGCCTCCTCACATTCCTTGGTCCATTCAAACCTCTGACCACCCCTCAGCATTTTGAAGAAGGGGGAGCACTTCTCCCCTGCCCGAGAAAGGAAGCGACTCAGCCCTGCTAGCTTCCCTGTCAACCGTTGGACCTCCTTTGTATTCCGCGGGGACCCCAGCTCCAAGATAGCCTTGACCTTGTCCGGATTTGGCTCGACCCCCGCGGGGGTGAGGAGATGCCCCAAGAACTTTTCTCGGCTGGCCCCAAAGACACACTTAAGGGGATTCAACCGCATCTTGTATCTGTGTAGGGTGGCGAAGGTCTCCTCCAGGTCCCGGAGGTGGGAGTCCACATCCCGGCTTTTGATCATGAGATCGTCGACGTATACCTCCAAATTCCTCCCCCTTTGTTCCTTGAAGACCCTATCCATCATTTTTTGGTAGGTGGCCCCAGCGTTCTTCAGCCCGAATGGCATCATCTTGTAGCAGTAGCAGTCGTCCCCTGTGATGAACGAGACATCCTTGATGTTCGGGGGGTGCATCCTGATCTGATGGTAACCTGAAAAGGCATCTAAAAAACTCATTACAGAAAAGCCGACGGCTGAGTCAACCAGCGCGTCGATCCGAGGCAAAGGATAACAGTCCTCAGGACAAGCTTTATTGAGTAATGAAAAATTGATACACATTCTCCATCGGTCGTCTCCTTTTTTAACCATCACGACGTTGGAGACCCAGCCGGGGTACTGAATCTCGGACACGAAGCCGGCCTTGAGAAGCTTCGCCACCTCCTCCCTGATGGGTTCCGCCAACTTGTTTGTCGTGGATCTCTTTTTCTGCTGAACGGGGCGTGTTCTCGGGTCCAGGTTGAGGCGGTGGCAAGCCACATGCGCGTCAACCCCCGGCATCTCCGCGACGTTCCAGGCGAAGATGTCCACGTTCTTCTGGATGCACTCCAGCATCCTGCCCTGGTCCTCCGGGGTCAGCCCCCCCGCTGACGCAGATCTTCTCCATCCTACCTCCACGGGTGAGCACCTCCAGCTCTACCACTTCCTCCGTGGCCTCCAGCCTGGACTGCTCCGCCCATCCTTCAGCATCCCCTTCCTCCGGGACGGGGACCTCTACCTCCATCTCTTCTCCCGCGCCCCTCACTTCGGCTACCTCCTCCAGATCTCCTCCTGCCGCCTCTCCTGCGTGGTCCTTCACTCCTGGCTCCTCCTCTCCTGCCTCCTGCTCGACCTCCTCCATCCTCCGTCCCATCTCCTCGGCTCCCTCCTGCCAAGAGATGGTGTTCACCGCGGTGACATAACACTCCCGCACCACCTTCGGGTGCCCCCTGACCCTGACCTAGACCCCCTCAGCGTTGAACTTCAAACACTGATGGAAAGACGAGGGGACGTAGCGGAAGGCACTGATGAGAGGCCTCCCGAAGATGGCGCTGTAGCTGCTGGGGGCGTCCACAATGACGAACTTGCAGTTTCGGGACTACCCCCCCAGGGTGACATGGAGGCCAACTCCTCCCTCTACTTCCTTCCTTTCTCCCGAGAACCCGAACAAGGGCCCGTCCGAGGCCAACACCCTCTTAGCCTCCACCTTCATCGCGTCAAACGCCTTTTTGAAGACGACGTTGACGGAGCTCCCATTGTCCACGAGGATTCGTGAGATAGTGAAATTCTCGATGGCGGCCTTGATGACCAGCGCATCACAGAACGGATCCTCGTGGTCTGGCATATCACTCCTGGAGAAGGTGATCCTCTCCTCCGGCAGCGGGGTTTGGGATGTAGAGGCGACGCTCCGCCGGTACATGGTGTGGAGGCTTGCCTTGCGGGAAGCCTCGATCCCCACTCCCCTGTGGATCACTCCGATCCCTCCTCGGGTCCCGACATAAACCCGGTCCTCGCAACGATCCTACTCCGCCCGAGGCAGGACCTCCTCGATTCTCACTTCTTGCCGCGCCTCCTGCTGCTGCTGCTGCCGCTCCCTATTCCCTCTCATCTCCAAGAATTCCGGGCACGTGGCTGTTGCGTTCCCCTCTTCCTGATGGAAGTCGCAATAGGGCAGCTCCACCCTGAACTCCCTTCTCCTCCTCCTCATAATCCCCCTCCTTGCTCCGAAAGCTATGGCCATGGCCTCCTCCTAATCGGGGAGCCGGGGCCTCTGACCCTGCCTCCTGCCCAGTGGGTGGAACTGGTCCTGCCTCCCCTGATAGTGACCCCTTCCGAAGTACCCTCTCTGTGGCCCCTGCCCCTGCCACTCTGGTCTCCAGCCCAGCCGACGGTCGGGCTCCTGGCGCCCCCACCCCGGCTGCTGCCCTTGGAGATGCATCTGCTCCGTCTGCCTGGGCTCCTCTCTTCTCTCCTCCTGCGCTCTTCCTCCCTTCGACTCCTTCTCTTCCTCTGTGGCCCACCTGGCCAGTTTCCTTGCAAACTCCGGGTTCGACGCCTCCCCGTCGACTTCTCTTGCCGCCCTCTCCATCAATTCTTCATAGGAGAGGGGGGGAACTCTCTTCAGCTCCATTCGGAAGAACCCCTGCTGCAGGCCCAGGGTAAAGTCCATCATTAGACTATGGCCCGGCATCTCTTGGACATGGGTGACTTCCTCCTGAAATCGATCCACATAGCTCCCCAACGTCTCGTTCACTCCTTGCTTAATGTGGAACAAGGACTCAGACTCATTCTTCCTCTTCTTCGAAGTAGTGAACCTCAGCATGAACCCTCGGCGCAAGTCCTCGAAGCAGTAGATGGAACTAGCCGGCAGCTGGTGGAACCACTCCCTTGCCTTTTCTCGGAGGGTGATGGCGAAGAGACGGCACTTGAATCCGTCCGACATCTGACGGATGGAGACCACATCTTCAAACCACTGGACGTGCTGGACCGGGCCCCCCTTTCCGGTGTAGTAGGACATCTCGGGCTCCCTGAACCCGTTTGGAACTGGAGCTGAGGAGACCAGCTCGCTGAAGGGGCTGCCTCCCCCCACCTGGCGAGCCGGCGAGTCTCGCGGGCCCAGTTCGCTGAGCCGGCCTCGGCCTGCCGAGCCGGGGAAGAGCACGCGCCCTGGGAGCTCGCTCCCTCGGCCTTCCTCGGCCACTTCCTTCCCAGCTCGCCTGCCGGGAGCGTCCTCGCCCAAGGAGGGGGTGGCCGCGATCTGGATTGTCGGAGTCGAGCACTCAGCCCGCATGCCGAGTGCGAACTTGACCAGAGTCAGCACCTCATTCCTAAAGTCTTCAAACATTCCCACCATTGCAAGAGGCGGGGGGCGGCGAGTCCTGCATGTTAGATCCTTGTCCTCCCGTCATTGAGCTCACCGAAGCTTTTCTGCACTGACCACTGTCCAGGCTCACCACACCAAATTATTGAAACCGGAATCCGACCTCTTGTGGAGTTCGACCCTTGGGGAAGGGGTGGTCTCGCGCCTACTTTGCTCCTGCAAGAAAAACAACGAAGAAGATAAGAAGAAACAGACCTAGGGGCTCGGCAGGGATGTCCCACCACAAACCCGAAAGATCTCTGAGCGCTTCCCCTCCTTAGCCAGAAGCCGAGCTAAGGCACCCTCAGAGAACACTTGAAAACAAGAGTAAGGAGGCACTTAAAGCGTGCCCTCTGAGGTACCCCTTGGGTCTTATTTATAGTTTTTTTGGAATCTGAACTGCCAATAACCAAAAGAACTGACCTGAAAATACCAAAAAGCCCTTGGTTGGGTCTGCCAACAGCCAAACTCCGCTGTTCTAAGTAGCTATACGCAGTCCAACCTGGTCTGCCAACAGCGTGGCTCCGCCATTCTGAGGGGCTATTCGCACCCCTGGGGAGTCAGCTCGCCTCCAATCCTCCTCCGCGGGAGGCGGGCACGACCTGGCTCCAGCTGCCCGCCTATTCTCCCTGGGCGAGCGCGAGCCGGACCGTCGCGACCTGCCTGTCTTCTGCCGGGACGGACCGGCGGCCAGGTCACGTGCGGGGGCTGGCCGGCGGCCATAGCGACCCCCCGATTGGCTCGCCAGTCGCGGGTCGCCAAACCCATCCGCTTTGGTCAGAGATTCTCCGCGCGACCCGCTCGCTCGCCTCGCCCGGCTCGCTCGCCTGAAATGGGCGGGAGCGGGCCAGCCCTCCTGCCGTATATCCGTTTTGCCGCTTGGGTGCGGGTGCGGGGCTAGGTCTGCTCGACCTCCCTGGCGGGACCCGCTCGTCGGACACGGGGTTGTACAATCATTTCACCATTCTTCTCAACCTTCGTGTAGAGGGAATATTCATGAGGGTTCTTCCTGTAGCCATGCTTCTGCAGGTAAGCATCTATTCTCCCATTCCAGGCACGAGCTCCTTGCTTCAACCCGTATAAAGCCTTGTCCAGCTTGAATACTTTCCTCTCTTGCCCCTTCACAACATATCCTGGAGGCTGCTCGATGTACATATCCTCCTTCAGGTAGCCATTCAAGTAGGCGGATACCACATCCATCTGCATGATCTTCCATCCATGATGAGCAACCAGAGGAATGATCAATCAGATGGTGTATATCTGATGGTTAAAACTCCAAAATTATTTGCGGTCACGCGGCGACCCGGCGGTTTTATTTGCGAAAAAAGGCGGAAGTGAATTTATTTAAGAAAACGGGGCGCGCGTATTTATTTTGGATATAAAAAAGGGTTTAGATCGAGTTTTAACGAAAGGAGGCAAGTGCACCTATCGTGAGTAGTACAGGATATTCCGGGTGGAATATCGAGGTCGTATTGTTCTCGGGGCCGGTTCGATTATTTCTACTCTTCCCTGGAGGGGACTATTATTTTACCGATAATTATCTTGTCGGGATATTTATATATAATAAAATGCAGAAAATGACAGAAAGAAAATGAAAGCAATAAAAAGAAAGCTTGAAGGTGGTGCCGATGAAGAGCTTAGCTCGATGGCACCGAAAAAACAATTGAACTAAAATAGACTTTGAATAAAAAGAGCTCCTAAATTTCTAATTAATTAAGGCGGAGACTTGGCCGTGGAGGTTCCACTAAAATGAGCTCACTTATCTCTAGGACTATCGCTCACCTGAACGCTAAGACTATTCGACCGAACGTTAGTCCGACGAAGGATTCCTCTTAACGCCCGCATTACGCTAAGAACCCCGCTATTGGGTGGGGAACCCAATCCGGTAGAGTTGGCGCGCCTCCTCTCTCGAGGGTTAGTGCGGAACTCTCTCTGCCAAGGGGTGATCGGTCCATATGCACGGCCTCTCGGCTAGCTAGCATATGGACTACGAAAATAGGGCCCACACATCGATATGTGGTCCTACGCGTCGTTAACCCCGGGCAAACCTTAAGTACTATTAATTAATTAGAAAGATTAGACCTTTAATTATTTTAAGCTATTTTATCTGTCCCAATGCTCTTCGATGCCGAGGGCTAAGAACGATTAGCCACTCATCGGAATGGGGACGGCTTGCGAGGAAAGCAATAAAGAAAGCAGAAAAGAAAGCAGAAAAAGAAAGCAGTAAATGAAAGCGATAAAATGAAAGCAGTAAATTGCAAGTCCTACCCAAACGAGTAGGACTGAAGAAAGCTGTAAATTGCGAGTCCCGGCGCAACTGCGTGGGCGGGAGAAATGAAAGCAGTAAAACGCACACACGCAAATCCTACTCAAATGAGTAGGAGAAAATAAATACGGGTCCTACTCAAACGAGTAGGACAAAATAAATGCAACGCACGCACACACTCTCTCGACATAAAGTAAACACACACACTCTACCGAAATAAAATCCAGCCATTAAACTCAAGTGAGTAGGCGGAAATAAAGAAAATTACAAACTCACGCACTCTACAGAAAGTAAAATAAGCAGGCGCCATTTAACTCTTAACGAGTAGGCGGAAATAAATGCGCATACATAAAAAATGAAAAAAAATTAAGAAAAACTAAGTTACCGAAGAATTAAAACAACTGCATTTCTACCGCTACAATGCGGTAGAAATGCATAAAAAGCTAAAATAAAAATAAACGGAGCAAAAGAGTTTGCAAATAAACGCAAAATGAAAGTGCTCGAAAAATAAAAACGAATACATTTCTACCGCTAGAATGCGGTAGAAATGCGTAAAAAGAGAACGAAAAAATTAAAAGAGGAAAAAGGATTAAATGAAAAAAACTAAGTGCGCGAAAAATTAAAACAACTATATAATCATTCCTATAACTCCGTAAAAACGATTAAAAAGTGAAAATAAAGCGAAAAGAACGAAAAAGGTTTTGCGAAATAAAAAGCTAAGTTAAAAAAAGGAAAAACACTTTGAAAACATTTTTACGGGTTTATAACAATGGTATAAAAAGCTATAAAAACCTAAGTTAAGAAAACTAAATAAAAATAACTAAGCATAAAAACAAAAAAAACTAATCTCATACACACACACACGCCTATAAAGAAGAATAGAAACTAAGTTAAAACAAAAATAAATAAGATAAGATTGCATGAGGGATGAAACATAGATGGAGTCCAAGGGTTGTAATGGAAAAAAAACTACAATTGCATTAATAAAAAAAGTTATTACAAAGCTAGAAAAAAGAGAAAGAGGGAGAAAATATCCCTTACAACACATTTGGAACTCATCCGAGCAGCACCTCCCCTTACAAAATGGATCCAAAAAGTGGAACAGGAATTCAAAGGAGACCCTCTGAATTTATAGACAAAATTTTCATGGGTCACGCCCTTGGTCACGGGCGTGACAGGGGGCGTGACAGTACTATTTGGAAGGCGGCCGGCGATTTGACGGGAAAGTTGACTTCGGCAGGACACGTGTCGGTCTCGCAGTGGTCACGCCCTTGGTCACGGGCGTGACAGGGGGCGTGACAGGCAGGTGGATCTGGGCGCGGTGCGCGCCGAAAGTCTTCGGGCAGGTCTTGTCGGGCTAGCTGGAAAGGTCACGCCCCAGGTCACGGGCGTGACTCTGGGCGTGTCGGCTGGTGTCGACACTCGACGAATGTCGAGCTGAAAGTGTCGAGTTGAAAATCGTCGAGCGGAAAGAGGTGTCACGCCCTAGGTCACGGGCGTGACTCTAGGCGTGACTGCAAGTGTCGACACTCGACGAACGTCGAGATGAAATCGTCGAGTGGAGTGTCACGGGCTTGGGTCACGCCCCGTGTCGGGTGACACGGGCGTGACCCCGGGCGTGTCAGGCTTTGGTCTTCAAAAATTTCTGATTCACGGGATTTTGACGTGTCACGCCCAGGTCACGGGCGTGACCAACATGTCACGGGCGTGACAGGTCAATTTGTGGCGATTTTCATTTTTTCCTGCAAAATAAAATAGAACAAGTTAGTACAATATTTACAAAAATAGAAGCAATTTATTAAGCAAAAATATGTAAAAATGACAAAAATAAATGAAAACAAGTACATTAATGTACACAAAAATAGGTATATTTACAATTCATCAAATACCCCCATACTTAAGCTTTTGCTATTCCAGAGCAAAAATTGGAGATGAACTTATAAGGAATAAAAGAAATCCTAAGTTTAGCTACCGCTTGAATTAATTAAAAGGAAGACCAAAATAAACATCCGGGGTTAAAGAATTAAATCCTAATTTATGAAATGTTATGAATAGAGGAAGAGTTTCAAAAAGACTTCTAGAAGAAATAAAATAGAAAGCAAAAATTTATTTTTGTTAGTTTAACAAAGATGGATTGGATTTATATAAAAAACTTTAGCTTAAAAGAAGTTAAAAGAAATAATGCAATTTAAAAATTATGCTCTCAAAAAAATTTAAATTAATTCTAGAATCATTGAAATAGGCTAAGTGGTTTGGTGGTTTATGAAGAAGGCTTGGATATTGAGGCGAGGCAATTTTTTCTCGAACCTCCATTTTTTTTCTTGTTGGATAGTTAGGAAAATGAAATCTTATTTTCCTAACACAAAAATTTTTTTTTTCTTCATAAGGATAAAATTAACCCAATGTATATTTGTAGGAGTAATGAATTTTATCCTCTTACTCCATATATAATCTTTTTTAAATTATTGGGTGCCTATGTTTACGGAACGAAATCTTATTCCCATTGACATAAGATCTTTTAAGGGATAAAGGGGGAAAAACATGTCAATTAAGACACGAAAAAAAATGGAAGTGCGTTTAGTTTTTCAAAAATAAAACTAGCTTTTAATCAAAAAGTTTTGAGAGCAACCTTTTTAAAATGAACGTTCCGATGTTTCTAAAAGCATGAAGTTGAAATAATTGAAATCCATGGATGTTATTTTCTAACATAAAAAACGAGCTTCTATTTATAAAATTAGAAGTGGTGGTGAAAAACAAGTTCCCTATTATAAGGAAAAGACATAAAAAATTCTTTAAATCTTAACCCCAGACACTTAAATCTATCGAACTTTAATTAATAAACGAATAGTAAGCAAAGAATAACTAAAATTCGCTTCCAAATTAACTCGAAACTAGATTTTTGGAAAGCAAAAAGAGTTAAGATATGGTGTATTCGAATTATTTTGTTACATAATTAAACAAAATATTTTTTTTGATTTTTTAGAGTTTTATCATTTTTTTTTGTGTTTTAATTATTATCTTTTTAGGATTTTTTGATTTTTTATCTTTTTAGGGTTTTTCTAATTTTTTGATTTTTAGAGTTATTTTGATAAGTTATTTACAAGAAAGAGGAGAGAAAGAAGTGTTATTTACAAAGAAGATAGGGGGGAAAGAGAGATATTTACAAAAAAAGGCAAAGTAAAAACTCGATTGCGGCCCCGCGAACAGACTCTTATTTGAATGGTTGGTTCGATGAGTCGACCGTCGCGGGCAGGCAAGACGCAAGTTTTTACAAAAAAGAAGATGGGGGGAAAGAAATTTTTTTTTTTTTTGAGTTTTATGAATTTTTTTGAAGTTTTATGATAATAAAAACAAGAAAAAATTTTTAGATTTTAAGTTTTGCAAATTTTTTTTAGTTTTGATGAGTACAGAATAAAAAATTGCAGTATAGGAAAACACCCCCATACTTAAACCCAACATTGTCCCCAATGTTGCAATCTAAGTATGCGGAACAGATAATATACAAAAATAAAAATAAAATAAGTACAAAAAACAAAAACAGAGAGGGTAGAAGCTTCCCTAAGACAAGTCCGGGAGGCCCAAGTTGAAACCCTGCATTATTTAGAAGAAAAAGCAAAAAGATAACAGAAAAAACAAAAAAGATAAACTCGGCCTAAAGAGCGCGGGCGGTAGGGGGGATGTGCGTGGGGGAGTCGGAGGTAGCTAAGGCCTTAGCGACCACTGTGTGATAAAAATGTGATCCCCTAGCGCGCACAAAAGTGAAAAGCGCGCCAAATCAAAATAAAATAAAATATAATAAGTTAAATTAAAATAAAATATATATTTTTTAAGTTTTTCATTTTTTAGTTTTTTAGTTTTTTTTTTGTTGTTTTTTTTTTCAAAAACAAGAATGAAAATAAAAAAATAAAAAAATAAAAATATTTTTTGTTAAGTTTTTTTTTTTCATTTTTTGGATTTTTAGTTTTTTTTTTTTTTTAGTTTAGTTTTTTTACTTTTATAGTTTTTTCAAATTTTTAATTTTTAAGGTTTTTCAAATTTTTTTTTTTTCGTTTTGAGTTTTTCAATTTTTTTTTGGTTTTATAAATTTGTAAATATATATATATTAGTTATTATTATTATTATTATTATTATTATTTATTGGCCATATTTATATATATATATATATATATAATATATATAGGTAAAATTAATAGATTTCCAGGGTTTAATATAACGAACCGAAAACTTCCCGGCAACGGCGCCAAAAACTTGATGCGTGGTTAAAACTCGGAAATTATTTGCGGTCACGCGGCGACCCGGCGGTTTTATTTGCGAAAAAAGGCGGAAGTGAATTTATTTAAGAAAACGGGGCGCGCGTATTTATTTTGGATATAAAAAAGGGTTTAGATCGAGTTTTAACGAAAGGAGGCAAGTGCACCTATCGTGAGTAGTACAGGATATTCCGGGTGGAATATCGAGGTCGTATTGTTCTCGGGGCCGGTTCGATTATTTCTACTCTTCCCTGGAGGGGACTATTATTTTACCGATAATTATCTTGTCGGGATATTTATATATAATAAAATGCAGAAAATGACAGAAAGAAAATGAAAGCAATAAAAAGAAAGCTTGAAGGTGGTGCCGATGAAGAGCTTAGCTCGATGGCACCGAAAAAACAATTGAACTAAAATAGACTTTGAATAAAAAGAGCTCCTAAATTTCTAATTAATTAAGGCGGAGACTTGGCCGTGGAGGTTCCACTAAAATGAGCTCACTTATCTCTAGGACTATCGCTCACCTGAACGCTAAGACTATTCGACCGAACGTTAGTCCGACGAAGGATTCCTCTTAACGCCCGCATTACGCTAAGAACCCCGCTATTGGGTGGGGAACCCAATCCGGTAGAGTTGGCGCGCCTCCTCTCTCGAGGGTTAGTGCGGAACTCTCTCTGCCAAGGGGTGATCGGTCCATATGCACGGCCTCTCGGCTAGCTAGCATATGGACTACGGAAATAGGGCCCACACATCGATATGTGGTCCTACGCGTCATTAACCCCGGGCAAACCTTAAGTACTATTAATTAATTAGAAAGATTAGACCTTTAATTATTTTAAGCTATTTTATCTGTCCCAATGCTCTTCGATGCCGAGGGCTAAGAACGATTAGCCACTCATCGGAATGGGGACGGCTTGCGAGGAAAGCAATAAAGAAAGCAGAAAAGAAAGCAGAAAAAGAAAGCAGTAAATGAAAGCGATAAAATGAAAGCAGTAAATTGCAAGTCCTACCCAAACGAGTAGGACTGAAGAAAGCTGTAAATTGCGAGTCCCGGCGCAACTGCGTGGGCGGGAGAAATGAAAGCAGTAAAACGCACACACGCAAATCCTACTCAAATGAGTAGGAGAAAATAAATACGGGTCCTACTCAAACGAGTAGGACAAAATAAATGCAACGCACGCACACACTCTCTCGACATAAAGTAAACACACACACTCTACCGAAATAAAATCCAGCCATTAAACTCAAGTGAGTAGGCGGAAATAAAGAAAATTACAAACTCACGCACTCTACAGAAAGTAAAATAAGCAGGCGCCATTTAACTCTTAACGAGTAGGCGGAAATAAATGCGCATACATAAAAAATGAAAAAAAATTAAGAAAAACTAAGTTACCGAAGAATTAAAACAACTGCATTTCTACCGCTACAATGCGGTAGAAATGCATAAAAAGCTAAAATAAAAATAAACGGAGCAAAAGAGTTTGCAAATAAACGCAAAATGAAAGTGCTCAAAAAATAAAAACGAATACATTTCTACCGCTAGAATGCGGTAGAAATGCGTAAAAAGAGAACGAAAAAATTAAAAGAGGAAAAAGGATTAAATGAAAAAAACTAAGTGCGCGAAAAATTAAAACAACTATATAATCATTCCTATAACTCCGTAAAACGATTAAAAAGTGAAAATAAAGCGAAAAGAACGAAAAAGGTTTTGCGAAATAAAAAGCTAAGTTAAAAAAAGGAAAAACACTTTGAAAACATTTTACGGGTTTATAACAATGGTATAAAAAGCTATAAAAACCTAAGTTAAGAAAACTAAATAAAAATAACTAAGCATAAAAACAAAAAAAACTAATCTCATACACACACACACGCCTATAAAGAAGAATAGAAACTAAGTTAAAACAAAAATAAATAAGATAAGATTGCATGAGGGATGAAACATAGATGGAGTCCAAGGGTTGTAATGGAAAAAAACTACAATTGCATTGATAAAAAAGGTTATTACAAAGCTAGAAAAAAGAGAAAGAGGGAGAAAATATCCCTTACAACACATTTGGAACTCATCCGAGCAGCACCTCCCCTTACAAAATGGATCCAAAAAGTGGAACAGGAATTCAAAGGAGACCCTCTGAATTTATAGACAAAATTTTCATGGGTCACGCCCTTGGTCACGGGCGTGACAGGGGGCGTGACAGTACTATTTGGAAGGCGGCCGGCGATTTGACGGGAAAGTTGACTTCGGCAGGACACGTGTCGGTCTCGCAGTGGTCACGCCCTTGGTCACGGGCGTGACAGGGGGCGTGACAGGCAGGTGGATCTGGGCGCGGTGCGCGCCGAAAGTCTTCGGGCAGGTCTTGTCGGGCTAGCTGGAAAGGTCACGCCCCAGGTCACGGGCGTGACTCTGGGCGTGTCGGCTGGTGTCGACACTCGACGAATGTCGAGCTGAAAGTGTCGAGTTGAAAATCGTCGAGCGGAAAGAGGTGTCACGCCCTAGGTCACGGGCGTGACTCTAGGCGTGACTGCAAGTGTCGACACTCGACGAACGTCGAGATGAAATCGTCGAGTGGAGTGTCACGGGCTTGGGTCACGCCCCGTGTCGGGTGACACGGGCGTGACCCCGGGCGTGTCAGGCTTTGGTCTTCAAAAATTTCTGATTCACGGGATTTTGACGTGTCACGCCCAGGTCACGGGCGTGACCAACATGTCACGGGCGTGACAGGTCAATTTGTGGCGATTTTCATTTTTTCCTGCAAAATAAAATAGAACAAGTTAGTACAATATTTACAAAAATAGAAGCAATTTATTAAGCAAAAATATGTAAA
Source organism: Platanthera guangdongensis (assembly GCA_039583875.1). NCBI lineage: Eukaryota > Viridiplantae > Streptophyta > Magnoliopsida > Asparagales > Orchidaceae > Platanthera > Platanthera guangdongensis. The sequence goes on from CM077149.1 coordinate 20,381,212, forward strand.
AATGACAAAAATAAATGAAAACAAGTACATTAATGTACACAAAAATAGGTATATTTACAATTCATCAATATCCGCGCCACTGGGGCGAAGACTTCATCGTAGTCCACTCCTTGGACTTGTCGGTAGCCCTTCATGACTAGCTGCGCCTCATGCTTCTCCACGCCTCCATCTTTGTTCTTCTTCACCATATAAACCCAGTTCACCTCAGGGGTTTTTGGCCAGCAGGTGGATCCACCAAACTCCAAGTGTCATTCTTCTTTATGGATGTTATCTCCACATCCATAGCATTCCTCCATGTTTTTTCTTTGACAGCTTCTTCATAAGAGTACGGCTCAACATCTGCTAAGAGACAATATAAAGAAAAAATATTAACAGTTGGTGTCGTCTCCCCGTAGATATCCTCCAACCTCCTCATCCTAGGTTGAGGATGATCGTCTTTGCTTCCGCTGGTGCTAGCTCCACCAGATCTGCATCCACTAGTACATGCTCCACTTGAGTAGGGGGTGAGAGCTCCCCCGGACTCTCCGCTAGGTGGTGATGGTGACTCAGCTCCACCCATCTCAGCTTCGGCTTCCTGACCACCCTCCTCTTCATCATCATCAAAAAACATCCCCTTGATGCTCCTCACCGTTTCATCCCAGCTCTAGCTGCTATCTTCCTCAAACACCATGTCCCTTGAGATGATGGCTCTCTTCGTCACCGGGTTCTACAACTTGTAAGCCTTGCTCATCGGAGCGTAGACTATAAAGATGCACTTCTCGCTTCTGTCATCCAGCTTCTTCCTCCTCTGGTCCGGGACATGAGCATAAACCACACATCCAAAGACCCTTAGGTGCTTCACACTTGGCTTCCACCCACTCCAGGCTTCAAACAGAGTCATAAACTTCACACTCTTTGTTGGGCATCAGTTTAGTAAGTACACAACCACCTGTACTGCCTCCGCCCAAAACTTCTTTGACAACCCTTTGCCCTTCACCATGCTCCTTGCCATGTTCATTATTGTCAAGTTCTTCCTCTCTGCCACCCCATTCTACTGAGGTGAGTACGCCGCCGTCAGTTGGTGAGAGATACCGTGCTCCTTACAGAAGTCATCAAACAGCCTAGAGGTGTACTCCCCACCCTTATCTGTCCTCAACACCTTCAGTGGTTGCCCACTCTCCTTCTCTGCCATCGCCTTGAACTCCTTGAACTTATCAAGAGCCTCAGCCTTCTCCTTAGGAAATACACCCAACACTTCCGACTGAAGTCATCTGTGAAGGTTATATAATATTTGCTCCCACCTACTGAGGTAGTCTCAAACGGACCAGCTATGTCCAAGTGAACTAGTTCTAGTTTCCTCTTCGCTCTTCGGGACTTGCCACCCTCGAACGTCTGCCTCTTTTGCTTCCCCTTAGTACATGCCTCACAGACCTTTTGTTGAGGCGAGATCATAGGCAGTCCTTCTACCATCTTGGAATGAGATAGTAGTTTCAGGCCTGTGAACCCCAGATTGCCCATCCGGTGGTGCCACAGCAATGCTTCCTCTTCTTCCTCCGTCCTTGCGAGACACACCATCTCCTTGGCATCCATCCTCAGCGTGAAGAGACGATTCGTTGTCATCTTAACCCTCACTACTTCCCTTCCTTCATGGTCCTTCATGGCCAACATGCCATCCCTCAGCTGAACGCAGTAACCCTTCTTGACCAACTGCCCAAGGCTTAAGATGTTACTCTTCAAGCCAGCTACATAGAACACGTCATTAAGGTGCACTTCCTTCCCATTTAAGGTGACCGCTATGACTCCTCTTCCTTCCACTGATATCTTCGAGGCGTCTCCAAAACTGTCCTCACCATCATTTGGCTCTAGGCTAGTGAACAGTTCCTTCTCTCCACACATGTGGTTAGTAGCTCCTGTATCCAGGTACCACACTTCGTTCCTCCCACCTTCAGTACCCCTGTAGGTTAGAAATATCATCGGGTCACCACCCGTGTTGCTTGCTTCAGCATAATGGTTGGCTTTTCCTCCCTTCCTTGGAGCCCAACAATCATAGCTCATATGCCCAAACTTGTTACAGTAATAACATTGTATTTGGGACATATCGCCTCTACCTCTTCCTTGACCTCTTCCTTGGCCTCTTCCTCTTCCTCCTGCATCTTGCCTCCAACCTTGAGGTTGCTCCGCCTCTCTCTGGCTGTACTGGTTCCTTCATTGATCTCTTCCTCCTCTTCTTCCTCTACCTCTTCCTTGGTAGCCTCGGCCATGCTGGCCTCCTCGTCTTCCTGAGCTCTCTCCAAAATTTAACTGAGTCTGGAGTGCCTTACCCAAGACACTCGAATCCTACTCGTCTTGCATCATGCGCTACTCGTGAGCTTGTAGCGAGCCAACAAGTTCATCTACCACCATCATGGTGAGATCTTTCGACTCGTCAATCGCCACTACTACATGCCGGAACTTCTTAGACATAGATCACAAGAGCTTCTCCATGAAGCTTACGTCATCTGTCACCTCTCCATTCCTCTTCATCTCGTTTGTGAGCGTCCGCAAACGAGTCACATAGTCACCAACCTTCTCTGCACTCTGCATCTTCGTTACTTTATATTGAGCTCGGAGGGATTGCAGCTTCACCTTCTTTTCCTTAACAACTCCCTGCATGGAGCATTGCAAAATCTCCCTTGCCTCCTTTGATGTCTCCGCATCTCAGATCTTCTCGAAGGTTGCCTCATCCACACCTTGGTATAATAGGAACAACGTCTTCTTATCTCTTTTCCTTGACTCTCTTAACGCCGCCTTTTGTGCGTTAGTCAACGCCGCCTCCGCTTCAGCAGTAAACACCTCAACGCCTTCTTCTACTATCTCCCACAACTCGTTTGAGTCAAGTAACACTCGCATCTGAATGTTCCAGTTCCCGTAGTTGGTTTTTGCCAACTTGTGGAGTTGCCCTGGCATGACGCTTCCCATCTCCATTTCTCCTTGTCACTTAACCTTCAGAGCAAACTTCCAGGAGTCGAACCTGGCTCTGATACCACTTGTTGAAACCGTTAAGGGTCCTCAGACAACCTCAACTGGCGACTTAACTCCACTTCGCTTGTAAACGAACCACAAAACAGGCCGGCGAGGTCCACACACGAGACCGCCTAAGCCGCGAGGTTACCCCCCCCCCCCCCCCCCCCCCCCCCGCGAGAGCCCCCCTCTTGCACCCAGAGTGACTACACCCGGCGAGTGCACCCCACGGGACCGCTCCTTGCTCGCGCTAGACCACCACCTGCGAGTACTTACCCCGAGCTGCAAACAACACTTGGCGAGCACTCTCACCCGCCAATCACCCCTTCAGCGAGAGCCTTCTCGTGCGACAAGATGAGCAATCCGCTCGGCAACTGCTATTCGCTCGGCAAGCTCCTCTTGACCACCCAGTTAGCAACTTCTACCGGCTAGGCTTAACCTCCTCTTCCCGCTCGGGCCGAGATCAACCACAACCGGCCAACTCACACGGCTAGGTCCTCTAGACTGCTGGCAAACACAAACTCCTTAGCGCTGCAGCGCTGCTCACTCTCAACTCCAAAATTTGGAAGTTTTCTCTCTATATTGCATCAATCATGAAAGGAATACTTACATGCCTATTTATAGGCCATCAGGACCAATAAAAAACGTACAGGTGTCCAACACCATAAAAGCTACCAACTTCTTACCCACCAACATTTAAAACAAAACATAAATCTAAAAAAACAACTCCAAACTCATTGACCCGGTCAATGAAGTCAAAGTCTAACAAACTCCCCCTCAAACGTGGCAGCACATGCCAAGTTTGCTTTTGAGCTTCAGCAACGTCTCCACCTTCAATGCCTTGGTGAAAATGTCCGCGACCTGCTCTCCAATAGGGCAATACACCACTTCAACCGTCTTCAGCTCCACCTGCTCACGGAGGAAGTGGTACCTCGTCTCGATATGCTTGCTACGTCCGTGTAGCACTGGATTCTTTGCGAGCTGGATGGCCGACATGTTATCTACAAACATGGTCATAGGCCCATCCACTTCATGATATAACTCCTGCAGGAGGTTCCTTAGCCAAATAGCCTAGCAGGTACAAGCCGCCGCCGCGATGTACTCTGCTTCACAAGATGATAAGTCAATCGTTGCCTGCTTATTCGAACTCTATGAGAACACCCTGGTTCCCATATTGAAAGCATACCCGGAAGTGCTCTTCCGGTCATTCACATCTCCACCATAATCACTATCTGAGTACCCCACCAACTTTAGCTCCTTGCCTGTAGAGTACTTCAGTCCATGACCCCTTGTCCCGTTTACATATCTCAGGATACTCTTCGCAGCTGTGAAGTGATCCTCCTTTGGTTCCTCCATGTGCCTGCTTATCACCCCGACTGCATACATGATGTCAGGTCGGGTGAAGGTCAAGTAGCGTAGACTCCCCACCAAGCTTTTGAATAAAGTGGAGTCTACCTCTCCTTCCTTCGACTCCTTGCTCAACTTCAGTCCTGGGTCGGTAGGAGTAGAGATAGGCTTGTTGTTCTCCATCCTGAACTTCTTCAGGATCTCCTCCGCATACTTCTTCTGTGAGATGAAGATCTCATCTTCACTTTGCTTCACCTCCACACCCAAGAAGTAGTTGAGCTCTCCCAGGTCCATCATCTCGAACTCCTTCTTCATCATTCTCTTGAACTCCTCGTACATCGAAAGGTTGTTGCCTGTGAAGATCATATCATCTACGTATAGACATACGATCATCATGTCGCCATTCTTCTCAACCATTGTGTAGATGGCATATTCATGAGGGTTCTTCCTACAGCCATGCTTCTGCAGGTAAGCATCTATTCTCCCATTCCAGGCTCGAGCTCCTTGCTTCAACAAGTACAAAGCCTTGTCCAGCTTGCATACTTTCCTCTCTTGCCCCTTCACCACATAACCTGAAGGTTGCTCGATGTACACATCCTCCTCCAGGTAGCCATTCAGGTAGGCGGATACCACATCCATCTGCATGATCTTCCATCCATGATGAGCATCCAGAGCAATGATCAATCATATGGTGTCTATCCGCGCCATTGGGGCGAAGACTTCATCATAGTCCACTCCTTGAACTTGTCGGTAGCCCTTCACGAGTAGCCGCGCCTTATGCTTCTCCACGCCTCCATCTTTGTACTTCTTCACCTTATTGACCCACTTCACCCCAAGGGGTTTGTGGCCAGCAGGTGGATCCACCAAACTCCAGGTGTCATTCTTCTTTATGGATGCTATCTCCACATCCATAGCATTCCTCCAAGTTTTTTCTTTGGCAGCTTTCTCATAAGAGTACGGCTCAACATCTACTAAAAGGCAATATAAAGAAAAAATATTAATAGTTGGTGTCGTCGCCCCGTAGATCTCATCCAACCTCCTCATCCTAGGTTGAGGACGATCGTCTTTGCTTCCGCTGGTGTTAGCTCCACCAGATCTGCCTCCACTAGTACTTGCTCCACTTGAGTACGGGGTGAGAGCTGCCCCTGACTCTCCACTAGGTGGTGATGGTGGCTCAGCTAGACCCATCTCAGCTTCGGCTTCCTGACCACCCTCCTCTTCATCATCATCAAAAAACATCCCCTTGATGCTCCTCACCGCTTCATCCCAGCTCCAGCTGCTATCTTCCTCAAACATCATGTACCTTGAGATGATAGCTCTCTCCGTCACCGGGTTGTACAGCTTGTAAGCCTTACTCATCGGAGCGTAGCCTACGAAGATGCACTTCTCGCTTCTGTCATCTAGCTTCTTCCTCCTCTAGTCCGGGACATGAGCATAAACCACACATCCAATGACCCTTAGGTGGTTCACACTTGGTTTCCACCCACTCCAGGCTTCAAATAGAGTCATAAACTTCACACTCTTTGTTGGGCATCGGTTTAGTAAGTACACAACCACCTGTACTGCCTCCGCCCAAAACTTCTTTGGCAACCATTTGCCCTTCACCATGCTCCTTGCCATGTTCATTATGGTCAAGTTCTTCCTCTCTGCCACTCCGTTCTGCTGAGGTGAGTATGCCGCCGTCAGCTGTTGAGAGATCCCGTACTCCTTATAGAAGTCATCAAACAGCCTAGAGGTGTACTCCCCACCCCTATTTGTCCTCAACACCTTTACTTGTTGCCCACTCTCCTTCTCTGCCATCGCCTTGAACTCCTTGAACTTGTCAAGAACCTCAGCCTTCTCTTTCAGGAAATACACCCAACACATCCGACTGAAGTCATCGGTGAAGGTGATATAATATTTGCTCTCACCTACTGAGGTAGTCTTAAACGGACCAGCTATGTCCGAGTGAACTAGTTCTAGTTGCCTCTTTGCTCTTCGGGACTTGCGACCCTCGAACGTCTACCTCTTTTGTTTCCCCTTGGTACATGCCTCAGAGACCTTCTGTGGAGGCGAGATCATAGGCAGTCCTTCTACCATCTTGGAATGAGATAGTAGTTTCAGGCCTGTGAACCCCAGATGGCCCATCCGGTGGTGCCACAGCCATGCTTACTCTTCTTCCTCCGTCCTTGCGAGACACACCATCTCTTGACATCCATCCTCAGCGTGAAGAGACGATTCGTTGTCATCTTCACCCTCACTACTTCCCTTCCTTCATGGTCCTTCATGGCCAACGTGCCATCCCTCAGCTGAACGTAGTAACCCTTCTCGACCAACTGCCCAAGGCTTAAGATGTTACTCTTCAAGCCCGACACATAGAACACGTCATTAAGGTGCACTTCCTTTCCATTCAAGGTGACCGCTATGACTCCTCTTCCTTCCACTGATATCTTCGAGGCGTCTCCAAAAATGACCTCACCACCATTTGGCTCTAGGTTGCTGAACAGTTCCTTCTCTCCACACATGTGGTTACTAGCTCCTGTATCCAGGTACCACACTTTGTTCCTCCCACCTTCAACACCCCTGTAAGTTAGGAACATCATCGGGTCACCACCCGTGTTGCTTGCTTCAGCATATTGGTTGACTTCTCCTCCCTTCCTTGGAGCCCAACAATCATAGCACATATGCCCAAACTTGTTACAGTTGTAATATTGTATTTGGGACATATCGCCTCTACCTCTTCCTTGACCTCTTCCTTGGCCTCTACCTTGACTTCTTCCTCTTCCTCCTGCATCTTGCCTCCAACCTTGAGATTTCTCCGCCTCTCTCTGGTTGTACTGGTTCCTTCCTTGATCTCTTCCTCCTCTTATTCCTCTACCTATTCCTTGGTAGCCTCGGCCACGCGCCACTCCTCTTCCTGAGCTCTCTCCAAAATTTAACTGAGTTTGGAGTGCTTTTCCCAAGTCACTCGACTCCTCCTCGTCTTGCAACATACGGTACTCGTGAGCTTGTAGCGAGCCAACAAGTTCATCTACCGCCATCATGGTGAGATCTTTCGACTCCTCAATCGCCACTACTACATGTCAGAACTTCTTAGACATAGATCGCAAGAGCTTCTCCATGAAGCTTACGTCATCTGTCACCTCTCCATTCCTCTTCATCTCGTTTGTGAGCGTTCGCAGACGAGTCACATAGTCACCAACCTTCTCTGCACTCTGCATCTTCGTTACTTCATATTGAGCTCGGAGGGATTGCAGCTTCAACTTTTTTGCCTTATCAACTCCCTGCATGGAGCATTGCAAAATCTCCCATGCCTCCTTTGATGTCTCCGCATCTGAGATCTTCTCGAAGGTCGCCTCATCCACACCTTGGTATAATAGGAGCAACGCCTTCTTATCTCTTTTCCTCGACTCTCTTCACGCCGCCTTCTGTGCGTTAGTCAACGCCGCCTCCGCTTCAGCAGTATGCACCTCAACGCCTTCTTCTACTCTCTCCCACAACTCCTTTGAGGCAAGTAGCACTCGCATCTGAATGCCAAAGTTCCCGTAGTTGGTTTCTGTCAACTTGGGGACTTGCCCTGACATGGTGCTTCCCATCACTATTTCTCCTTGTCACTTAACCTTCAGAGTAAACGTTAAGGGTCCCCGGACAACCTCAATTGGCGACTTAACTCCACTTCACTTGCAAACGCACCACAAAACAGGCCGGCGAGGTCCACACGTGAGACCGCCTATACCGTGAGGCTAGCCCCCCCCCCCCCCCCCCCCCCCCCCCCTCACTTAACCTTCAGAGTAAACGTTAAGGGTCCCCGGACAACCTCAATTGGCGACTTAACTCCACTTCACTTGCAAACGCACCACAAAACAGGCCGGCGAGGTCCACACGTGAGACCGCCTAAACCGTGAGGCTAGCCCCCCCCCCCCCCCTGCGAGACACCCCCTCTTGCACGCGAGAGCGACTACACCCGGCGAGTGCACCCCGCGAGACTGCTCCTTGCTCGCGCTAGACCACCACCTGCGAGTACTCACCCCGAGCTACAAACAACACTTGGCGAGCACTCTCACCCGCCAATCACACCTTCAGCGAGAGTCTTCTCGTGCGACAAGATGAGCAATCCGCTCTGCAAGTACTACTCCCTCGGCAAGCTTCTCTTGACCGCCCAGTTAGCAACTTCTACAGGCTATGCTTAACCTCCTCGTCCCGCTCGGGCCGAGATCAACCACAACCGGCCAACTCGCGCGGCTAGCTCCTCTAGACCGCTGGCAAACACAAACTCCTTAGCGCTGCAACGCTGCTCACTCTCAACTCCAAAATTTGGAAATTTTCTCTCTATATTGCATCAATCATGAAAGGAATACTTACATGCCTATTTATAGGCCATCAGGACCAATAGAAAACGTATAGGTGTCCAACACCATAAAAGCTACCAACTTCTCACTCACCAACATTTAAAACAAAACATAAATCTAAAAAAAAACAACTCCAAACTCATTGACCCGGTCAATGAAGTCAAAGTCTAACAGGATTGGCCAAAAAAGTTTCTATTGGAAAAGATAAAGTTGCAAAGATTGTTGATGATTCTTACAGGTGAATTTTAATTGCTTTTATGCAGGTCTTTTTATTATCTTTAATATTCTTTTTTACCCCTGATGGGGCTATCTTGCTTAGAAGTATTATTGCTTGATGCTGGTGGTAGCTGTTTTTAAGGTTTGTGTATGAGTTGTAGAAGAAAGTTTAAAATAATTTTGTGAATATTGTTAAATTCTTTATTTTTTCCCTATTTTATGCTGGTGCAGAAAAATGCAAGGTACTAGTGCTAATGATTTAGCATCAAAAACAATTGTACTTCTGATGTAAAATCTGCAAATCTACCAGAGGAAAGGGATGTCTCAAGTCACCTGGACATGAAAATTCGCTGCGTTTGTAGCGGTCGTTTGACTACTGAATCAATGATTCAGGTAAGCTATCCTCATTAGGATAATTGGCAGACAGTTCTTTTTGGTTGCTGTTAATTGTTAAAATATATAGTTACTGTTTTACTAACTCTCTAAACTGTATGCAAATAAGTAACTGAGTACATATTCATTAGAAACCATTTGTTGCCTACAGTTTCCTCACATGATACTGATTTAAAGATACAATGAGCGATGATCTACTGGTAATGATATCTCAGTTTTTTTATTCCAGGAGTGTTTACTGCTTGTTAAATTCAAGCTCATTTACTCTACCTGTGCTAGATACTGGTTCAGACTTATATTGTTGTTTTATTTTACTGTTCAAAATATTGCTATCACATTGTAAGGCCATACAAATTATGTTTCTGATTTAGTTTGGCCTTTTATTAAATTCTTCCACAGTTGGGATGGAAACTTGAGTTCTTGTCCATCTATTGGAAAATTTATTGGATCTTAATTGGAAGCAGGTTCGTGATTAAATGTGGTGTCAAGTCTGATTCAGAACCGGGTCTCAAACTCTGACTTCCTTACCTGCTCAAAGCTTTTTATAGTACAACAAACCTCTTTTACATCAGTTAAACTTGACATATTTGCATTCTCATGATTTCTAAATATTGGTATTCTTTGTTGCACAACTGTTTGCTAAATAAAGTCAACATGCCTTATGGGATGTTGCACTCTTATCTTGTTTAACCTTTTCAAATTCCTGAGAATAGTATTTTAATGTCCCTTTCTCACTGCGAACCTCTTAGTAGCATGACAAATTAATTTCTCCTTGGGCGAGTGCTTCTGTTTATGATGTCGAATCTCATTTAATTTTTAATTGTATGAAGCTTTCTTATATTTAATACATTTTTGTTTGTTTTTTGAGTGAGTCTGGATCTGCTGTCTGACTTTGGTTAATGGACAAGTATTATTTTTGACTGCAGTGTGAGGATTCACGGTGCCAGGTTTGGCAACACATTGAATGTGTCCTTATACCAGACAAACCTTTGGAGGGCATCATGCCTGAAATTCCTTCATCCTTCTATTGCGAATTATGCAGGCTCAATAGAGCAGATCCGTATGCCTCATTCACATCTCTACTTCTCTTATTTATCATATTTAGCTATATTTTTTCCACTTATAATTGTGCTAATGATTCTTGTTTGTCATTGTCATATTTATAAAATGTGTTCTGCACTTCCGAATCATCTAAGATTGTTTAATTACACAAACATATTAGATATTGGGTGTGATAACCAAAAAAATAAGTAGTTTGCTGTTTAAAAATGCTGTACTTGTTTTCTGTAGGATTCCAAGTGTGTTATTCGTTGGGAGGAGGCACTGGATCTGGCATGGGGACTCTTCTCATCTCTAAGATCAGGGGGGAGTACCCTGATCGCATGATGTTGACCCTCTCTGTCTTCCCATCTCCAAAAGTATCGGACACAGTTGTTGAGCCATACAATGCCACTCTCTCTGTCCATCAGCTTGTTGAGAACGCTGATGAGTGCATGATCTTGTTATGTAATATTGTATTGTTCTAGATGAGATGACAATAACTTGTACTCTATGTAATATTTTTTGTGTGAATAATACATGTTGATCTTGTTATGTAATATTAAATATGTGTTTTCAAGATTTTATATTATCTTTAGTTAAATCTTTAAGAAATATGAAATCATTATTATTATTTGTAATAAAGTCTCAGGTACATAAAAAATAGAAATTGAATATTTTGATATATAAATGAATTGGCTGTAGTGAGAAGAATAAAAAACAATTGCAACGAATTTTTCGGTACTATTCTTTAATCTATGACAACGAAATAGTGTTTGTTATACTTTATTGTAACAAAGTAAATTTATTTTTAGTGAGAAAAAAATAAAACATCTGTAACGAAATAATTTTTGTTATAATTTATTGCAACGTAGTAAATTTTTTTTAGTGAGAAAAAAATAAAATATTTGTAACAAAATAGTATTTATCGTAACTGATTTTTTGTGAGGAAAAAAACATTCGTAATGAAATAATATTTATTGTAACTAATTTATTGTGAGGAATAATCTTTTTTGGGTGAGGAAGTATCGTTTGTTACAATTAATTTATTTGTAACGACACGCATACATTCGTTACAAGAAGTTTTAGCGTCGAGCTTTAGAGGACGACCGTTACATAAAGTTTTTTTCGTTACCAAAGAGTTTTTGTAACGATTTTTGGTATTTATTATAACGATTTAGGTCCTTACTACAAGTGCAATTTGTTGTAGTGCAATGTCCCAGATTTATAAGAAGTCAAATAAGTCAATGACATACACATAGTTGTATTTGATGTGTGTTTAAGTTCATGCATGCAGGATAGTTCTTGTCACATTGATTGGACAGGTGGACATAAAGAAGGATACTGGAAAGACAGGAAATGGCCTAAGGCAACAGACATTGAGTGAAGACAGTTCACTCAACGCCATAGCACAAAAGGAGCTGAATACAACAGGATCTGTCAAAGCCTCAACAATGGAAGACAGAAAAGTGACTAAGTCCACAAACATTGAGTGATGTCAACTCACTCAACGCCAGACAGCAAATTCGTCGAGTAAAGCTGCCTCAGTCAAAGCCACAGAGTTTCTGTCAAAGAAAAATCAGTTAAGTACAAATGGGTTGAGTGAAGCCAGTTCACTCAATGCCAAACAACAGATAGCGTTGAGACAAGCTCAAGTTCTTCTTGGGACTCTAAGTTAGACAAACCGATGATGACTTGTCTATATCACAGTCAAAGTTCACCTGAGAGTTAATTAAAAGATATGGTATGGAGAGTGCCTTGATGAGTCCAAATATTACACTGATTTTTGGACTCATCGGGGCCAGTTTTATCGTCTTAGCACTGCACTTGAGAGTTATAACTGCTTATATTTGCTTACTTGCCTATTTCATGATTAAGTGCACTTTAGGCCCGTTTTCTGTGTGCTTTAGATGTTTTTGTATTTCCGTTTGTTTTACTTGTTCTCTAGCCGTGTCTTGAGAATGTGGTGTGCACTTTTGGTGGCCTATCTGCCCCTTCTGTTGGTGCATGGGTCGTGTGCGTGCTCCGGAACCGCTCGGGAGACCCCATCAATACAGGAACACTGCGTACGAGCACTGGACTCACTACGCACGGCCACTGGTCGTGTGCCACTGATCGTGCGCATTACATTCTCATTTTCCCCAGTTCTGTCTTAGCAAATCGCACGATCAGTGGATTCAGTGCGCACGACCACCGGTCGTGCGCCACTGATCGTGCACATATCTGCTGATGTTTCTGTCCAAGTTGCAGGTTTAATTGGAAATTGCGCACGATCATCGACCGACAGTGCGCACGACCACTGGTCGTGTGCCACTGATCGTGCGCTCTGCTTATTTTGCCTCCGTATTTAAGGGCCTGCTCCGCGATTTAGAAAGGAGGCTGGTCATTTCTGTGATCGGGGAGTCACGGAAAGTGCCATTCTACTTCTCCAGCTGCTCCATCCACCTCCACCTTCATTGGGAGTCCGCAGCCGGTGATTCCGAAGCTTTCCAAACCCTCCGACAAAGCTCCCGACCATTGATGACCTCAACTCCAAGCTTTCCACCAGACTTGGATAAGAAGACGACCTAGAGAACAGACTCAAAGGCCTTCGAGGTGACAGCTCGTTGGTACCGGAAGCCTCCTCGGACTGAGCCCGGAAGCGGATTGACAACTCGCTATTCCGGCCACGACCTGCGGTGGACCTTCACCCTCTAATGGTTTACTCCTCTTCCCCTTCCTCCGTTGTATGGAATGATTTGATATTGTAATGAACTACATTTTCTACTCCATATCTAAGTGGATGTTTGTAGTTTTCATTTGCTTTTGAGTTGTGTGTTGTGAATGCGCCTCGCCCACTCCACATCCACTCCATACCCTTGTTTCACCCGATTGCACTCCGCACAAGAACACTTCCATCCATTAGCTTTCCGTCCACTCGCTCAACCGAAGTTCGACATCGCGGCCGATACACTCACCTCACCTTGAGAAGCGGTGCCTTCGACCCGCATAGCCTTAATTAGTTTTTTATTAGATCAAAACCACAATCTCACAAGCCCCCTTTTTAATCTTTTCTACGTATAACCCTCATAACGATATTTTCTGAACTGTCACCGCTCTATGCTAATTGCATTCCTCAAGAGACCGACACTCGGAGATTTATTCCCAAATTTTATTACTTGTGCGACCGGTGCGCTTGCCAATTTCCACGCATCATGCCTCCGGCATGAAAACTCCAATAGGGTCAAGTATGCCTATATGCAAAGATGAAGTAAGGAAACCTATTGATGAGACTTTGTATATAGGGATAATTGGCTCCCTTCAATATCTTACTGCTAGTAGGCCTGACATCATGTATGCTACATGTGTCTATGCTAGGTATTAGACCTTCTTTAAAAAATCTCACTACACTGCTGCAAAGAGGATCTTGAGATATCTTAAGGGCATCCCAGATCTTGGCCTATGGTACCTTAGAAATAGGGATTTTGAACTAACAGACTATTCAGATACAGATTTTTCAGGTTGCAAAGAGGATAGGAAAAAGCACTTCAGGATCCTGTCTGTTGTTAGGTGGGATACTAGCATCTTGGAGCAACAAGAAGCAAACCGGTATGGCAATCTTAACTGCAGAGTCAGAGTACATTTCAGCAGGTAGCTGTTGTGCTCAGTTGCTGTGGATCTAACATCAGCTCCAGGATTATAACCTCCAGATAAGTAGAACTCATTTTATTGTGATTCTACTAGTGCTATTTCTATTATTAGGAATCATGTCTTACACAACAAGACTAAGCACATAAAAATTAGGTATCATTTTATTAGGGAGCATGTGGAAAAGGAAGACAATAGTATAGAGTTTGTCCCCATAGATAAGCAAGTGGCTGATATCTTTACTAAGCCATTGGATGAAGTAAAGTTCAACACCTTCAAGTTTGAGTTAGGTATGTTGAACTTAGCATAACTTCAGTTACTCCAAAGGATATTTTGGTGCAAGATTTTTTCTTCTTGCAGGTGATAAAGACCTAAAGTGGCAATGGAGACAAAAGTGTCTATCAGGAACATGATATAAGATGCCCCTATTGAGGGGCAGCAAGTCCAACAGTTGTAGGAGCAAATTAAGTCTCAATAAGAGAGGAAGCTGGCAACTGCCCTAGTGTCACAACCCGAATTTTCACCACCTTTAAAGATATATCAGAGTAAGGGAAAATGCGCATCATGATGCCACGTCAGCAGAGGATAACTACGAACGCTTAGGCAAAACTCCTACTTAACACATAAATAAAGATCTTTAAGTTATTTAGAGAAAAATCAAGTTTAGGTTAAGTAGTTAGCCATATCACTCGGCTTAGTGGCTCATCTAGTATACGAGAAAAATAGTCATACGTTGCGGAAAATACTTCTTTTATAAGATTAGACATCCTACATGAGTATAAAGATCCCCAGAGGACAACTCATGGTATGCAAGACACTAGGTTTATAATAGTATTAAAAGTATCTTTTACGGTCGCTAAATATAATGATATAGAATTTTAAAACATGCAATGCATGATGTAATAATAATAGATTTTATACTTAAAAATACCTATCATGCAATCCTAACATAAAACATCCTAGAGAGCAAGTAATCCAAACAATCAGAATGAAAATAAGTAGCAACTAGCAAAGTGTTCAAAAGAATCAGCAACCCTGTGGGCATCAACAAACTGACACGAACACACATAATACAAAAGTATGTCTGAACTAGGCAAAGTAAACAAAACAATAGACTACCTCGCAACGACGAGGCAAAAACCACAGCAAACACTGCAGCTCAGGAACTCCAAAACCAGCTCCACTACCAGCTACTGCTCTAAACCTGAGGCATTCCAAAGACAGAACACCTCAGTAAGAAGGTACAAGTGATGACACAAATTTCTTCTGTAACATACTCTTGAACGAATCCCAAGAGCACCCTTCAGTAAGATTCTCCTTTTTGTTAGGGTTTTCAGCCCTAACCTCTATTTTGGCCAAATTCTTGTAGATTCCGCTTCCCCGCGACTTATTTTGGCTAGATCCATGAAGTGGAGTAATATGGAGGACCGATTGGAGTAGAAACAGTAGAAAGTGGTGTTCTTGCTCTACCTCTTGCTCATTCCTTCCAAATTTTAACCATATTTCTTATATTTGACTTGTTTAAGTTAACCTTATCCTCGAACTTCTAGTTAATTATCTTGGATTATGATGTGTGTTTCACCTAGAAGCATTTCTACAAAATTTTATCCCGTAGATTTGGTAAATAAATGAAGTTGTCGTATCACTTTATCTATCGAGTCATTTTGATCATTGCGACACCTTGCGCGTCCCGTTGTTTTGATCGTACTTCACCTTGCTTAACCCTTGCAATGCCCTTATGCAGTCCAAGTCATTTGTTGAGCCACTTTAAAATCTTGTTGGGTAAGTCCTAGTTGATAAGTGTCCTTTTGATGTATCAGTTTCATTAAGAGTCGATTTATAGTTTGTTGACCGTTAGACCATGTTGAATAAAAGAAACTCTGCGTAGATAAATATGTAACTAAAGAAAACTCTGATGGTCTGTGCGCATTGGGGTTTCTCCCTCGGCACAGTGCCTTATGGTTGAGTTTGTGCGCGTTGTGGACCTTCATCCTCGACACATTACCTTAGCTGTTGGTCTGTGCGCGTTGCGGTTTCTCCCTCGGCATAGTGCCCTTTTGGCTAGGTTTGTGCGGTTTGTGGACCTTTTTCCTGACACAATACTTTTTCCTGTTGAGCTAATCAGTCTCATTTAAAATGATGAACAACATGAATAATAAAGAAGGATTAATATATGAACTTCTGATGTTTGATACTCTGTTCTGTCTAGTTGTTGCGATTAGCCTTTCTTGCTCAGCTAGATTTACTGTTTTTGTTTCTGTTGCTTTGCTACTGACTTTTCTTGCAATTGATTTGTTGTCCCTCATTGACTTCGAGGTTTGTTGGTCTTTCTTTTACTCTTTTGCACCACTTGTAGCTTGCTTCTGAGGTGTTCTTCTTTTGAATGCCTAAGGTACAAATCAGTAGCAGGTTTAGCTGACAGAGTTGTGCTTCTGGTGCTGCGAGTTGCTGTGGCCGTTTGTTTCCACCTCAGAGTGTTGAGGTAGTTATTTTATTAGACATGATTGTTTCTCTATGGGTTCGTGTCGGTTGTTGACGCCCATATTCTTAGACTTCTTATGACAGTTTATTTGTTACTTTTACTGTTGTTACTTATTGCTTGTTTATATTTGCTCTCTGGCAAGGTTTTATGTTAGGATGCATGTAGTTACTTTTAAGTATACAAAGTTTCATACTAAATGTTTTGCATGACATAACTTTTGAACTGTAAAACACACTACTTTGAAGCGCCATAGAAAATCTCTTTTAGAAGTCATATCTCATTACATTTTATGCTATGTGCTCATTCTCATATAGGTTGATAAACAAATCAAGCTTAGTATTTCCTGCTGCGTAAATCTATATTTTCTCACCTATGGAGTAGATGTTCCACCCGATCGTGGGACACGGTCAGTAAACTCAAGAACTTGAATATGTTTTAAAACATAAGGCTTTTCCATTAAAGTACATGTGAGGACATGGTTGCCTGAACGTCTACAGTTGTCCTCTGCACGGCGTGACATAATGACGCGTATTTTCTCTTACTATGACGCATTATTTAATACAGAGAAAATACGGGTTGTGACACCTAGTAGTATCATCTGCAATCAACTAGGGGGAGAAGATAATCAAGGCAGACCTGCTCCTCCCTGACTATTCAGAAGTCAAAAAGGCGGAGAGAAGAGATTGTTGGAAGAGAAGAGATTGCTCAAGTAACATCAGAATAATTAAGTAATCAAGTGCATTAAGGGAGAAGAAGATGATCAATGACATGCAGCAAATGCAGGGGGAGAAACAGATGTCCCCATATAGGGTAAAGGTAATCAAGGCCTTCAAGTGGTATCACATACCTTGCAATAATTCAGGTGGAGTAGGTGATACTCACCATACATGCATGGAATGTAGTAATCTTCCTAGATCTGTTTCCTAGATCTGTTTCCTAGATCTGTTATATCTTTATAGTATATTTTGTTGCTGCATATGTTGTGCATGCCATTGAATAAGAAAGTTGATAGTGAGTTTTGACTTCTTCAAATAAAGGGAGATTGTTGGGTCCATTGATCCCAATGTCCCAGATTTGTAAGAAGCCAAACAAGTCAATGACATACACATAGTTGTATTTGATGTTTGTTTAAGTTCATGCATGCAGGATATTCCTTCTCACATTGATTGGACAGGCAGACACAAAGAAGGATACTGGAAAAGCAGGAAATGGCCTAAGTCCATATGCGTTGAGTGAAGACAGTTCACTCAATGCCATAACACAAAAGGAGTTGAATACAACAAGATCTGTCAAAGCCTCAATAATGGAAGACAAAAAAGTGACTAAGTCCACAGGAGTTGAGTGATGTCAACTCACTCAACGCCAAACAACAAATTCGTCGAGTAAAGCTGCCTCAGTTAAAGCCACAGAGTTTCTGGCCAAAAAAATTAGCTAAGTACAAATACATTGAGTGAAGCCAGTTCAGTCAATGCCAAACAACATATAACATTGAGACAAGCTCAAGCAGTCAAAGCTAGGGAGATTCTATCAAACGAAAAACTTCTAAGTACAAAAGCGTTGAGTGAAGCCAGTTCACTCAATGCCAAACAACAGATAGTGTTAAGACAAGTTCAAGCAGTCAAAGCCAGAGAGATTCTGTCAAAAGAAAAACTTCTAAGTCCAAAAGCATTGAGTGAAGCCAGTTCACTCAATGCCATGCTGATTCTGTCAAAGCCCAAGAAGAAAAACAGAAGAAAATCTATTTAAGTACAAATACGTTGAGTGAAGCCAATTCACTCAACGCCAAATAACAGTAAGCATTGAGACAGGTTTGGAAAGTCAAAGTCTGAAAATAAATCGGGATTTGACTAAGTCCGGAAGTGTTGAGTGAAGCTAGTTCACTCAACGCCTAGTCAAAAGATGTGGCTGAGGCAGGAAGCGTTGAGTGAAGTCAACACACTCAACGCCTCCATTTAGAAGAAAACTTTCTAAGTATAAAAGCATTGAGTGAAGCCAGTTCACTCAACGCCTCAGCAGTTGGCAGAGTTTATAAGTAGCTAAGGCTAATGGCGTTGAGTGAAGGCCAACCACTCAACGCTCTCAATGCCATGGATGCAGAAAGAACTGAAGAATAAGCTAAGTCCATAATCGTTGAGTGAAGGCCTTTCACTCAACGCCACTCAATGCCTGAGTTGATTCTGAGAAATTTTCTAAGTACAGAATGAGTGATGTCAGCAGAAGTCAACAAAGTCAACGCTGTTCAAATTGTTTGCAGGAAAGCTGCATTATGCCTTTAATGGTGCTGGTTTACAGCTGTTGTCATTTTCTGCAAATGGAAGGTAGTATCTCGTCCTTTTTAGGCAAGGCCTACAATACAATGAGCCGTTGATTAGCTGACTATAAAAGGATAAGATTTGCTGAAAGGAAAGAAGATTTTTAGGGTTTTCTGAATACACTTAGTGGCGGAACTTCATCTTCTTACTTGCCATTAACATCGAGCATGAATCACAAGTTCTGTTCAGTGAACCTGAAATCGATAAGAGTTAGTTGTTGCAATCTTCAACAGAGACAACAAGTTTAGAACTGTTTTCTAATTGGGAAGAGAAGCAGAGCCTTTAGTGTCTGCAAGTCAAGGTAGTTGTTTGAAGAAGATACAATACTTTCAGATACATAGTCTTCAACAACAGATCAGATTCTTGATTTTGAGTCACTTCCAGCACAAGCCGACCATTACTGAAGATTTATTCATCTTGCTGCTGTGAAGAAGATAGGGCTGAAATCTTCTCAGCCCAGGAAGACAGACACAGAGACCACTCTCCTGTGTCCGACTGTCTCACATCTTTTCTATTTTCTATAGGATCCAGTCTTGGATCTGAGAGTACGATTCTATGTAGAATCTGAGTTGTAAGCCTGAGTTATAAAGGCTGAGTGTAGGTTCCACTTTGGATCTGAGTGTAGGGCTGTCCTTCCATCCTGAGCTGTAGGGCTTTTGAGCCTGAGGTAGGTGATTGCTCAATCACTGAGTGGTAGGGCCTCGAGCCTGAGTTGTAGGTCTTGAAGGAGACTGAGTAGTCCTGCGAGATCGAGTTGTAAGCTCTTTGGAGCTGAGAAATTGGTGAAGTGTCTTGTCTAACAAGATGTTAGAAAGACGGAGAGGGACAGTGGGCATACCCATAATCTTGGGAACCACTATAAAATATCCTTGTCTTCTGTGTGTGTATCTTGAAAGCCAAACAAACTAAACACTAACAACAGGTAAATCAAGTAAAGTTCTAGATAATGTTAAAAGAGACTTAAAACCTATTCACCCCCTCTAGGTGTTAGGTGACCTTGAAAACGAAGTCTTTTAAGTGATATCTGAGCGAGGTTGCTTAAAAGGACTTAACAGGTTGAGTAGATCTCTAAGGTCAGCAAAAAGGATTATCCTTATGGGTTCAGGAGTGAACTATAAGGAGCTGGGTGCCATGAAGCTTACAATCTGCAGGAAAGAAGGGTTTGACATCTGGAAGGAGAGGGTTAGGCTATTCATGGAAGCAGCTGACCCTAGGATCTTTATTACTGTCAAGGAGGGACCTTTCATCCCCATGAAAGTGTCAGTTCTGAATGCTGTTGGATCCCTAGTTTGGATTTGGGCTAGGTTCACTAATTAGGATGAGTTTTGACGGACATTGTATATCCAAGGTCAAGTATATGAGTCCTAGAGTTTATGCTAAGTCATTAAGTTCAACCTTCATGGACCAGCCAGCAGAGGACTTCAGTAGACCCAGACTTAGAAGAATTCAAAGTTCAAAATTCTTCGAACTCAGCTCGATGATCGTCGATCGTAGATCAACGAACTCAGAGTTACTTCTCTGAGTTGAGCTTGACGATATTCGAGCTCATGTCGATGATCTCTTCTTCCAGACAGATTCTCTATTCGACGAAATTTGGAGTTTAGATTTAACAGCTTCTTTCCAATTTACTTTCGCTGAACTCAGTTCGATGAATACAGATTCTTAGCTCGACGAACTTGGAGTGCATATTTGGCAAGTTATTTCCAGAATGCAGTTCACTGAGCTCAGGTCGACGAACAGGATTTCTCAGCTCAGCGAACTTGGAACTCCAGTCGACGAATTCTATTCAGATCTCGACGAATTCTGTCCCAAGCCAGACTTAAATGTTTTCCTTATTTCTGTCCTTATTCATTGGCAGTAATTCTCTGAGTAATTAATGCTTATATTCTCAAGAATATAGCCGTTATTGGCAGCATTAATTATGCTCTTCATCAGGGTTAATTACTTGCTTAATTTAATGGGACAGTTGGGAAAACTCTTTAATGATATATTCCAGCCGTTTCATTCTCCAGAATCAATCAGCAATTAATGATTGGATTTCAAATTTCAAAGGCAAATTTTTGACAGCAGAATATAAAAGAGATTTTCTCTTTTCAGACACATACCAAGGGAAAAGAACAGACTGAGACTCAACAACAGAACATACAAGCAAGAAAGAGCATACAGAGAAAATATACAAAACTCTCTCCCTGTGCAGAAAATATTTTGTTTTCTCCTTGATCTTTCTGAAGACTGAAGAAGGGAACAACCATCAAAATTCAAGAATCCTTCTTCTACTTCTACTCCAGGGACATTCAAGAACAACAACTCTGAATCAGTCAGAAAGTTCCTGGATTACTTCAAGACAAGGCTGAAGACCTACACCCTGAGCAAGGCTTCAAGTTCTGAACCATTGTTCATTACAGAAGGAGCCTTGACAACAGAATTCCACTAGTCTTTTCTGTTGTATAGAGAAAAGAGAAGACATCATCAACTCTCTCAACCTCCTGTAAAAGGGTTTATTAACTCACTTCAAAAGTTTATTCTTGGTTTTTGGGCACCTGATCAAAAGCTTAAAGGGTTGTGAGATCTCCCTGTAAATAAATCTTGTGGTGGCAGTCACCTAATCAAAAACCTGATAGTGGATTCCTACCAGGGTGGTATAAGAGTGGATGTTCCCAGTTTGGGGAACCACTATAAAATTCTTGTGTTGTCTGGTTGACTATTTTCTTTTTGTTTTTGTTGTGCTGTGATAGATTTGCTTAGGTTGCATTCCTTTTATACTAGTATTAATATCAGCTATTTTACTCTGATTAATTTTAAAAACATCCAAAATTCTTAAGTTAGTCTATTCACCCCCTCTAGAGTAAATCAGGTCTATCCCCTATTGGTAATGGAGGCTTATCAATTCTTTTAATTGGTATCATAGGGGTGTTCCTTTGGTTGTACAGGCTAACACGTGAACCAAAAGATCCTTGTTAGATCTGATTTTTTTCTTTTTTCCTTAGTTATTTTTGATTATTTCATATCATGGCACATAACAAAGATTATGCAAGCACCAGGCCTATAGTTTGCAACTTGAACAAGTTTGTTATCTGGAAGGCAAGAATTATGCTGTATATGAACTCTATTGATGAAGACATGTACAATTCTATTTTGACAGGACCACCAGCTCCAGTGGCTACCACTAATGCAACTTCTAGCACACAAGCTATTCCACCACCTGAGTGGACAGATGGACAGAAGAAGGCAAAGATAGCTGATGCCAAGACCATGAATATTTTGGCTCAGACTATGTCAGATAATATATTCCAGAAAGTGGCTGAGTGCACATCAGCCAAAGCTGTCTGGGATTCTCTCAACCAGATGGTTGCTGGTTCTACAGATGAGAGAAAGGATATGAGATCAAACCTCATCTCACAATATGAGAACTTTAAGAAAGATGAGTCAGAGTCTATGAGTGACATGTACAATAAACTAAGCTCAATCATCAATGAGCTGAAGACTCTGGACAAGGATATCACCCTCACAGAATCAATGATAAAATCCTCATGTGCTTCCCTAGCTTATGGGATTCCAGAATATGGCCAATCAAGGAGGCCAGAAGTTTTAATGATATTTCCACTGAATCTCTTCTTGTAAAGCTCAAACCATATGAACAACTAGTAAAGACAAGAGAAGCTGCAGAGCAGAAGACTCCTCCAGCAGCAAGAAAGGAGCAAAGCATAGCTTTCAAAGCTTCAGAAGAAACAGAAGCTCCAACAGCTGGTGAAGAACTTCTAAGTCTCTTAGCCAAGAGATTTTACAAAATGGCAAAGAAGGATTTCAGAAGAAAGTCATCTAGGCAAGATGACAAGCCAAGGTATGACAAGACTCCAACTAAAGATGTTGTTTGCTTTGGTTGCAGGAAGCCAGGACACTTTATATCAGAGTGTCCAGAAAACCAAAAGAAGGAGAGAAGAAGAGAAACGGAATCCATAAAGAAGCACTACAACAAGCCCTCCTCCAGCAACCATAAAAGGAAGGAGAAAGGTTTCCTTGCTGAGACCTGGAGTGACACAGATGAAGAATCCTCATCTTCCAGCTCTAGTGATGATGAAGAGGAAGCAAAGGCAAGGGAAGTCTGCCTTATGGCTATCAATGCCTCGTGCAGCAAATCTGATGCCGAGGAACAAGCAGAAGAATCAGAAGAAGAATCAGAATCTGAGGAAGATCATGTAATCTCCGCATTTGATTTCAATTCAGAAGATTTCAAAATTGAATTTAAATATTTGTGTAATGATTTAATCAAGTCAGAAAAGGAAATCAAAATACTTAGAGATAGATATGTTGAATTTGATAACTAATTTGCTGAAAATATCAAATTGAAAAATGATTTAGATTTAGCCAATGAACAAATCATTTAACTTAAAACTAAATTAAGTGAGGCAAAGCAGCTTGAGGAATCTCTCAATGGGAAAAGCCTTAAGATGATGGACAT
Organism: Platanthera guangdongensis; assembly: GCA_039583875.1. Classification (NCBI taxonomy): domain Eukaryota; kingdom Viridiplantae; phylum Streptophyta; class Magnoliopsida; order Asparagales; family Orchidaceae; genus Platanthera; species Platanthera guangdongensis. Next base: position 20,404,393 of record CM077149.1, read on the forward strand.
CACAACCACAGTCAATGCCAGATTAAATGGCAAGCTGGGCTTAGGTGCTTCATCAAGCTTACCTCCCATAGTAAAGAAAAATATTCTAACAACTCCAATAAAATTTGTCTCAGAAAAGGGCAAAGAAAAAATAAATGATAATAATGTTAAACAAATAGAATTAAAACAAAAGAATAAAAAAAAGAGAGAATAAGAAAAAATCTTAACCATAACAATGTTCAGCAGATTTCGTCGAACTCAGATCAACAAAATGTGTACAGTTCGTCAAACTCAATTCGACGAACTCCGTGTAAGACCCCTCCCCTTACCAAGGAGGCTCCCGGTCTTATGCCAAGAACCGTCGTCTTACGGTGGCACTAACACACGGGTTAGTCGACACCGCAACACGCCGATTCTGCCGGTTAATACGATCATATAACCTGTAGGCCAATATGAGAAATAGAAGTATAGTGGTAATGTAGAAATAAACTACAACCAGTCCACAGTAACAGTACATATCAAATAACAAATGAAAGTACATCCAGTCCACAATGAGTACAAAAATATGAAGAGTAAAAATGGCTTATGCCCAGTACATCATATGAATAACTCTCATCACAAAACATCAAAATAGCGGAAGCTAATCAACTAATCTCGTCCCACCTGAGGTAGCGCTTTAACAGTAGTAGGTGGTATCAACTCCTCGCGCCCTATCACCTCGTCCTGCTGATGGTGCTGGTTCTCCATCTTCTCGAGCTCCTAAAAATAGTTGGTCACCGACCATTAGTCAAAAGACTAAGTTGTTTCCTCTGCACCTCGCCCCGCAACTCCTAGGCACCGTGCGGGAGGACGAAGCGGAGGACTATCAAGGGGTAACAAAAGGAAGCAGGTGACAAGAAGCTATCTATCAAGTATAAGAGCAACATAGTTCTACTCTAGCAGTTCTAAGTACATGGTATAAGTGAAGTAAAGGTATGGTACAAGTAAGTAAAGAACATAAAGTAAGAGCAGGAAAGTAAAGCTATGCTACCACTACTCTACCATCACAAACGTACCTTAACCTATAAAAATGCCCATACAAATTTATAAGTTAAGGTTTCCAGAAATTTTAACTTATCATATAAAAGAGCCCATACTAAATTATATGATAAGGATCTATGAAGTGTATGACCTAATATGATGAATGTTTATGATTCAATTTATGCAACAAGCAAGTGCAACTCACACACAACGACTCTGTGATCACAGACCTTTAGTTCCCACTTTTTGAGAGCTAGCTTCACTCTCAGGTACCACCGTTGTGGCTACGACAGCAGCGAAGCGAGCGTCTCCACTTCTAGGCAGGTATGCACACTACCATACCTAGACCCCTCTCATACGCCTCTGTACACATCCTATGTGCACTCTAGAGTCTGCGTACATATTTTGCTGATTACCAGTCAGTCTTGTTGGGTAGGGTGTGCGTTATCGGGGATCGTCCTCCAGACCTCAGTATAAACAATCTACTGGCCCCTCAAACCCTCACACCCACCTGAGTCACCGTACTGCCATCAGTGTGACGATCAGCCCAGTACCGCATGACTCGCCACTAAATTTATGCACATACAAGTATTTCATCTCGAGCCTTCATCTCGCAGGACCAACCTGTCCTGATTCCCTCAAACCCTTCACGGGTGAGCCCGCAACATATATCCCTCCAACCCTATACGGGTGAGATGTTGCCTCAAACCCTCCAACCCTATACGGGTGAGAATATGCACAATAGTGCCTTTATTCAGAATCCTTCAAACCAGTCACGGTCGAGAATGAACCACAATGTCTTATCCTATTAGACTACTCTTGTCTACGGGTTATTATACTTAGTGATTTAAGGTTAATCTCATGACTGCCTAGGATATACCCGGTGAAGGGCTCTCGGGGGCACCGGGAACTACGATGGGATTACGCCCAAAGTTCCCTTTCACAAGGATACTTACTTTTATTGATGTCTACCCTTTATCCATACTTTGCTCTCATTTTTACTCTTAAGTGATCCTAATGACTTAAGATGTTCTCAGAAGGGCGATGGTCTTCCGCCGGCCTCCACTCAAGTTGCTATCCAAGGGCTTGCACTTTTACTCTCGTCACTAAGATAACACTACCCACCAAGGTTATTCTCCAATTGTAATCTCTAGCTCATCCGTCGATCGATCCCCCGGTGGTCCTTATAGTATAACCTACTTACACTATGCGCAATCCATGACCTAATACCACCCCGAAATAGAACTTCCAATTCCTCGGGCCACCTGCCCCTAACTATTTATTCTAGGATGGTATGCACTAATGAAGTGAGCATATTGATTTGCATAATTTTCTTAAGTCATTAAAGCCTCTAATTAAATCATTTAATTAATCCCCTAGGTCATTTAATACATGAAGTATTACAAATTATAATCCAATGACCTAAGGAATTTTTCCTGAGTTGAATCTTGGTAATATTTTGCTGTCTACCAAAATTCATAATTTTTCTTTGATTATTTCTATTTATTCCTTAATTAATACAAAACTCACATAATTGTCATTTTCCAAATGAAGTATAAGGAATACATTACTCAAAATTCTAGGAAAATTACAGAGCATATATATCATTAATGTAAGGCTAATGATAGAGTTTCATTAACCTCTATAATGTAATGGCCTAGCAATTTAAATTCCTAATAATTTACCAAAATGCCATTATGCTAATTTAAAATTTATTAGGACATCCAAAAATTTTGAGATAATTATACAAGGCTAACCATACAATTTTACAACACTAGAAAGTTTTCCAAAATTTACTGATATATATTTCCATCAATTCATAAATAAATGCAATAAGGGTAAAATGGTAATTTTCATGTATTTTGCTCCAAAATTCTCAAACAGTAGGATAAAAATTTTCATGAGTCAAATATGACCTCTCTTTTGTTTTGACAGATTTTGGGGGTTTTGTATTTGATCAAAAGCATATTTTCAAATTTATTTATCAAAAGCCTAAATTTTTAAAAATTCAAATAATGGGATTTTTTGCTTCCAAAAATTCCATTATTAATATGAGGGGTGAACTTTACTCTAATGAGCCTCTGACATCCATTCCATGATTTTTGAATGTATCAAATAGGCTGAATATGCAATATTTCAAAAATTGCTATTTGCACCCCAAAGCTATATATAACCAACACATGCAAGTGGGTTAACCCAACATGCAGTGGTCCAAATGTGATGAAAATTTTACCATGCAGACATAATGTCCCCAGGGACCTGTCACCAAAATGTGGGGCCATTTGGAGTCATATTACTCCAATTATTTCATTTATTTTATTATGTGTATTATGACAAATACTATAGATAAATTGCTCCCAAAAATTCCCATTTTTGGTCAGGGGCTAGATATGCCCTAGTTGAGCACATGATCAAAATCGTGGGTCATTTGGATATCTGGTTTGGCGTGGGCAATTATTTTGGTATCTGCCCTAGCCTAGGACCAGTCCTAGTAGAACAAACCTACAACCAAATCTACTTTACCAACTTTGATGTTTAGGGTGGCAAATGAAAGATAAGACCTAAGACTACATTTTTCATGTTGATGTCTAGTCCTGAATGTGCCCTTAAGAGGCCTAATTTTGGCATGCAATGTTCTGTATAAAGTGTGATAGAAATCAAATGAAATAAATATAATACTATAGTTTGATTTGAATAAAATGGATGACATCCTATCATCGTCCCCGATCAGCAACAGCTGAGATTGGGCCTGGCTGGGTCACTTTTTCTAGCCATTTCCGGCCACCTGGGCCGGCGCCACCACCGGCGATTATTGCCACCACCTCCGTTGAGGTGGGGGCTAGCATTTCCTGGCGGTGAGGCGGTCGGAGGCGGCTCCTTCGACGATACCGAGCAAGAAGAAAAACTCGGAATTTTGGCTCTTTTCTCACATGGCATCGGGCTCAATTGAGCTCGATATCTCCCCTAATTGATCTAGGAAGCTAGTACGGGTAGAGGTGAAGTGAAACGAACTTGATTCACGCCTTGACGGCGAGTGCGGCGGCGGTTGGCCATGGCCGAGCTGCTCCGCCGATCTCCTGCTCAAAACGTTGATTCTCCACCAATTCTCTTGCTCCAGGACTCGATCTCCACTCGTTTTCTCTCTCTGAAGCTGTTGGTGGGGTTGGTTTTGGCTGTAGGTGGCTGTATATGGAGATACAACCAAGGTGAGCTCGGGCTCAACCTTGGATGCTTCACCCATGGTGCCAAGTGGTCACTATGCAGCCAAATTCTTCTGGAATTCCCTTGGGTGGCCGGCCAGCAGTCTTTGGGCAGAAGGAGCCAAGGCCAAGTGGCCTCCTCCTCTTAATTCCACTTTCTCTCTCCTCCTTTTGGGCGAATTCTCCCAAAATGCCCCCATGCATGCACTCTCTCTCCAAATTCAGAGGGGTAGGGCTGGTCTTTGACACCTTGGGCTTATAATGTGCCAAGTTTGGTGGGCTTGGACCATGGGGAAGTGGCTTGGGCTCATTTTCACTCTTTAGGACAATTTGTTGACTAAGTTGACTTTTGAGTTGACTTGGTCAAGCATGATGAGTGGGCTGACCCCACTTGAAGGTAGTGACCCCAATGGCACTACCCAACTTGGGTTGGGTCAAGGTGATGCTCTACTTGGGCTAAGTGGGCCTATAGGTATAGGTTTGACCAACTTAGGGCTAAGGTTTACTTTGGTCAACTAGGGTCAAAGGGTTGACCTAGTGACATTCCCTCGGGTCCACTTAGATTATTTTAAGCTTAAGGGCAATGTGGTGGGGTTATGGTGTGGCTAGGGTTCCTATTTAGGCTAGTTTGACCTAGTTTGACTCGGGGCCCTACCTAGGGTTAAACCTAGCTAATTTACCTAACACCCACCCCATGCCCAACCCAATCTAAGTTAAGGGGTCTAGAAGTAACATGGGATGTTACAAATCTTATAAACACAAAAAATAATTTCATCCCCGAAATTTAAGTTCGGGTCTACGAGGTTCTACTTTCAAGAGTTATAAGAAATTTAAACGCATAAACTAAAGTATACCTGAAGTAGACAGCTCCGGGTGTTGCTACATCATCAGATCCCTCGGCTCCCAGGTGTGCTCCTCCCGTCCATGGTTGGACCACAACACCTTCACGAGAGGGACCCTCTTCTTCCGCAACACTCGGACATTCGTATCATCAATTCGGATCGGCTCCAATCTAACGGATCTGTCTGGTGCTATCAGAGCAGCTGTAGTAGTAACGTGCTGCTCTGGCCGTAGGAGAGCTCTTCGCAAGGAAGAGACATGGAAGACGTCGTGTAGGGTACTCAACTCCGGTGGCAGCTGCAGTCGGTAAGCTACGGGGCTGATCCTCTCCAGGATCAAGTATGGCCCCATGTATCGAGGACTGAGCTTCTTGTGCCTCCGCACCCGATAGAAACCGTGTACCGGATGTATCTTCAAGAAAACTCTGTCTCCAACTTGGAATTCCACCTTTCGGTGCCGAGCATCATAATACTTCGCCTGCCTACTCTGGGCCTCTAGCAGCCGATCCCTGATCAAATGAACCTGAGCCTCCGTATCCTTCACATAATCAGAACCAAGAGTCCTCGTGTCCACATCCTGAACCCAAGACAGAAGCGTCCGACACTTCCTTCCGTACAAAGCCTCGTAAGGCGCCATCCCGATGCTTGCCTGGTGACTGTTATTGTAAGAGAACTCGATTAGGGGCAACAGTCTCTCCCAGGGCTTCCCTGTATCCAATATGCATAGACGAAGCAGATCCTCCATAGTTCGGATGGTCCGCTCGGTCTGGCCGTCGGTCTGTGGATGGAAGGCGGTGCTAAAAGTGAGCCGAGAACACAAGTAAGCATGCACAACCCTCCATTCCCTCGATTTGAACCGACCATCACGGTCCGAGACAATCGTTCTGGGGATGCCATGGTACCTGACGAACTGATCCACGAACAATCTCACCAGAACAGCAACTGGAGCATCCTTCCTGACTGGAATAAACCGCACTACCTTGGTCAGCCTGTCGACTATGACCCATATGGAATCATGCCCAGAGTCGGAGCGAGGCAGTCCGTGCATAAAATCCATAGCAATGTCCTCAAACTTCCACTCTAGAACGGGCAGTGGCTGTAATAAACATCCCAGGCTCTTGCATTCCGCCTTCACACGCTGGCACGTCTCGCAATGTGTCACAAAGCGGGTGATCTCCCTCTTCATCCCAGACCAGTACATAGTCTTCCGTAAATCTGCCCACATTTTGGTGATGTCAGGATGTGCTGAATATCCGGAGCAGTGTCCTCTCTAAGTATATCATCCTGGATACCGTCCCCTACTGGCATATAAATGCGTCCACAGAATCAAAGGAGATCATCCTGCAGCGTGTAATCCTCAACATTGCCCCTTTTCAGGGCGCTGAAAATCGGCTCCAATGCAGCATCCAGCCTCTGATGCGCCACAATGCGCTCCCGAAGATCATTCTCCCCGATAAAGGAGCTCAGATATTCCCGGTAGACTGCTGGATCGTCATCTGAAACCATGGTGATATGCATATCATCCATCATCTGCATCAATCCCATATACATCACCCGGGGCTCCGGTCCACTAGTGTCGGCTCTCCTGCTCAACGCATCTGCCACAGTGTTCGCTTTCCCCGGTGATAGTGCAATTTGTAATCATAATCACAAATAAATTCCAGCCATCTCCTGTAACATCCCTCAGACAACTAGACCCATGAGAGTGGTTTTGTCATGACTAGGTCAGGACAAAATCCTAGGAAGCCCAAAAAGACTAAGTGAACTTGGGAATAAGGTGATTGGGTTGTGTGGTCTGCATATAGTAAATTTTTGAACCATAGTTTAAGATGATCATGGGGCTTCACCAGGACTTCAAGACCCCACCCAAGCCCACCTAACCCTAGAGTGAGGCCAATGGGTCACCTAGGACCCATTGGGGTCCACCCAAGGGGCTAGGTTGACCAAAGTCAACTCTAACCCTAAATGGGCCAAACTGACCTGCATAGGGTCAACTGAAGTTCCCTTAGCCAAGTAGACCCCACATATACCTTCCTAGCCCTAGTGAGAGGCCAATGGGTCACCAAGGACCCATTGGGGTCAACCAAAAAGACTAAGTTGACCAAAGTCAACTCTAGCATGAAAGTGGTCAAAGTGCCCTGCCTAAGGGTCAAGTGATCTCCAAAGGGCCAAGTCAACCCCACATAGACCTTAGGGGAGGCCAATGGGTCACCAAGGACCCATTAAGGGCAACCTCGAGGACCAAATTGACCAAGTTCAACCCTAGTCAAGGTTTAGGTCAAGCTAGCCCTAATGGGCTAACTCAAGCTCAAGCCCAACTCACTTGGGCTAACCTTGTTTTGGTGGATGAAATGGACATGTGGGCCGCCATTGTGTTAGGTAGGAGCCAAATTTTAGCTTGGTGTGTAGGAGAGAGAAAACGCCACCTATGTAAGAGAGAGAAAGTGAAAGAAAGTAATGGAGGAAGACTTTGGGCTCCTCCTTCCCCTTCCCCAACCTCCCATTCATTGCTCTAGGACAAGGAAGGCATCCCCAATTCAAACAGCTAGTTTTTGACTGGTTTGAATCAAGTTTCACCCCCTACCTACCATGGCTGCCAACCTTGACTAAGGCCAATAATGGCAATGAAGCCTACAACCACCTAACACCCCATTTCTTCCCCTTAAAAGCTTCACTGCACTCCAGGGATTCATTTCCACCACTTACCTGAAGGAGCCAAGCAGTTCCACTGTACATTTGCAGAAACCGAGCGGCGCCACCTTCAAAATGGCTTCCCTGCAATCTTCCCGACTTCAGGCCGCCAGCAAGGTCCTCCCCCACTCCTTTCATGGGTAGTTCATAGGAATCATTAGGGCCAAGGTTCGGGCTCAATTGAGCTCGATCCAAGTTCAAATTTTCCTTGTTTTTCCATGGAATTCCACTTCTCGGGATCGCCGGAATAGGGCTCTCCGGCGGCTGTGCCGCCGCCTGGCGACAGCCACCACCTCAACGACGGTGGTGGTGGCGGTGGCCGGCCGGGGAGGTGGCTGGATCGCCGGCGGCAGCGTCTGGAAGAGGCTCCAGGATGGTGGAATCGGGACCGTCGGCTGGAGCTTGAAGACGATGGGGTGCCGTCCACTGTTGAGTCAAGATTCGTGCGACAGATGATATAAAACTATAGGATATGATATATGCATTTATTTGATTTGTGTCACACTTAATGCATTTAATGTTTTAAAATTTTAAAAATACTTAGAGGCTATTTCAGAGGATATGGTCAACACCAAACTTGTAGCCCTGTGTGTCTACTTTAATTCAAAAGTGGTTTGAACCAATTGGGGTGCTTGGTTTGACCAGGGCACCCATTTTGGTGGGACCTATACCTAGGGCTATCCTGAGATTTAAAAGGGTGACCACACTTCATCTTTGGTCCAAATGATTTGAACTTTTGGCAGGGAGTCACCCTAGACCATATCGAGGTCCTGCACAAAAATGAGAATTTTTGGGGATAATGTTTCTATAGTTTTGGTAAAAATTTAGTAATATTAATATGAATTAATTAATGGGTCTAATGACCTCCAAATTCTCCCAAATGTTTGTGAGAGGTCCTTGGGGTCATTATTGGACTTTGTATACAATTTCATCCAATTTGGTGATGATTTGATTGGGGATTTAGTAAACCCTAGATTTGGCTAAAAGGGGGTAAATAGGTCAAAATGCCCCTTGTGGGTTTAAGTGGCCAAATCACCTCAACAGAGGCTGAAATTTGGGTCACTGGCTTGTTATGATAGTAAGCACCCCTGAAAGAACTAGTGCCTAAACACCTAGAGGGGGGGGGGGGTGAATAGGTGCACTTAATCTTTTTAAACTTTAATGGCATAAACACAGAATTATATGCAATTCTTCACAGCAATACAACACATCAATCATAGAATAAAGCACACACAGAGAACACACAGATTTTATAGTGGTTCCCCAAGGTCTGGGTACATCCACTTTCCCCCTTCGCCTATCTAGTAGTGTACTAGATTCGGCCCAACTTCTCCACTATGCCTCAGATCCTCAGATCTTACACTCAGAACCCCAAATAGGTTCCTACAGCTCAGAGTGATCCCACTCTTACAACTCAGGCTCAAAAGCCCTACCACTCAGTCTTCACAAATACCTACACTCCGCCTTCAATAAGACCTACACTCAGAGAAAAGTATCTCCTACACTCAGGCTCTCAGGCCCTACCACTCAGCCTTCATAATTTCAGGCTTACAACTCAGATCCCTTAGGATCCTACAAGAAATTAAAATTACAAAGTATATACCAACAACTCAGAATGAGAGAGAAGAGTTGATAGGTTTCTTGATGAGTTCTTGGAAGAACTTTGCTGAGATCAACCTCCCTTGGCTTCCTTCAAAGCTTCTTGAATTTAGAACACAGTAAGGTTGAGTCTCTATGCAGATGATCTTCAATCACTGCTGACTTAAGAATCAGATCTCAATCTGAAACTTTCTTCACAGCCTGGTTCAACAGCTGTCTTCTTAGAAGGAGCTCTCTCTCTCCAACTTCTTAGATCTTCTGATCACTTCAATTGATTGTTGTTAATCTTCTACTTATTACTCCTTCTGTTGAAGCAATAAGCCTTTAAATAGGCTTTCTTCATGGTGACCGGCTGATCCGGTTTCTAACAGACTTCTGACAGTTCTGACAGTTGCAGTAGACCGGCTGGAATGGCAGCTGTCAAGACATCCAGTCACTTCTTGAATTTTCTGTAACTGTCTGAAAGTGTCGAGACAGTCAGTCTTTAAGTGTCGACACAAAAAGACCAAGTGTCGACACAAGTAGACTAAGTGTCTACACTAGCCTTCATGGTGTCGACACAACTCCTTGTGTTGTAGAATCTGCTTCTCGACACTGCTTCTTCAACATGTGTCGACACTAATCCTGTGTGTCGACACAAGTCCTTCTTCTTTGATACTTAGTTGATTTCTTGTAAGTGTCGACACAACTCCTTTGTGTCGACGCATCTTCTTGTGTTGATACTTGCTAAGTGTCGACACATTTCCTTGGTGTCGACACATGCCTTCTGTGTTGATTCTTTTGCTGAGTGTCGACACATCTCCTTTGTGTCGAAACTTGTACTTAGACTTTATTGAAATTTGCTGAGTGTCGACACAGCCTCCTAGTGTCGACACTTTCTTCATGTGTTGAGACTTTTGTTGTGTGTCGACACATTCTTCATTATGTCGACACTTTCTTCATGTGTTGAGACTTTTGCTGTGTGTCGACACATTCTTCATTATGTCGACACTTGTACTTAAACTCTGTTGAAGTTTGCTGAGTGTCGACACAACCTCCTAGTGTCGACACTTGTACTTGAACTTTGTTGATGTCTTGCTGAGTGTCGACACAACCTCCTAGTGTCGACACTTTTGATGTCGACAAAGTTCCTCTGGGTGTCGACACTGCTTCTAAGTGTCGACACTGATTCTTTAGACATTTCTTCATTGAGTGTCGACACAGCCTGTATGTGTCGACACTTTTCCTCTGGTGTCGACTCAGTATTCCTGGTGTCGACACAATTACTCCAAGTGTCGACACAGCTTCTCTGGGTGTCGACACAAGTCTTCTTAAGTGTCGACACTTTTATTCTAGGTGTCGACACATGGACTTAGAAACTTTTAAGCTTTCCCTGCAATTTCTTAACTTGCACAAGGTAACTCAAAATACATCAAATACACCTTGATGTATATCATTGAGTAGGGTGAGACTTCTTCAAATCAGGTATATATTTTCCAATGTACCCAACAATCTCCCCCTATTTGGAGAAGTCATAACCCTTAGTCAATGATATACACCATACATAACAAATTCACAGTATGATGTAAAACAATATTAAATGACAGGGTAAGTACATAAACATGTATAAACAAAACATGTATACACAAATATCTCAGAACAGTAATGTAATAGATTTAACACACATCACATTATTCTAACAACTTCAACATTTTCATTATTCAAAAGTTTACAGAAAGTTGAATGCAACTGATTACTCATAGTAAACTTAAGAAAAATTTCTATCCTAAGGCTGCTCAGGCTCCTTGATCACAATGCCATTTCCTGATTGTATCTTTGCTTGAACAGGAGCTTCAGTATCTTCAGCAGCAGCAGGCTTCTTCCCTTTAAGATCTTTCTTTTTCAATTCTTCAGCCTTGATCTTCTGCCTTTCAAAATAATGATAAGGCTTTGGGAAGTACTTGCTAGGCTCCTGTGCAGTAGGAGGTAGCTTTCCCATCTTAGTCTTTCTTCTGTATTGAACAATAGCCTCTTGCCTGTTCTCATGTTTCCTCCACTCCAGTTCAGAATTCCACTTGTTTCTATCCTGGATATTGTCCTTGGCAGCCTTCCATGCAGTCAAGATGATATTCCTGGAAGTGGGGTTCCATTGTTTAAAACCAGGCCTTAGTTCAGCTTGCTCTCTAAATCTTTTCTTAGACAATTGAGTCTCTTGTTCTTTTAATAAAGCCTCTTATTCTTTCAGTATTGCCTCTGGCACATGCTGAACCACTTTCTCAATGATGACATTCTGAATGCCATCAGGAGGACTGTACATAGTCTGGATTTCTTGATGTATCATGTCAAAGTCTGCTGGAGGGTATATTACCTGAGCTACTTCAGCTTGCACTCCTCCAAGATATGCAGGATTAATACCAGACTCTGCAACATTGTCATCATCACATAAGGGTGGATATCCAAGGGTGGCTCTGATGGAATTTGAAATCCACTTGGCATGATCAGAGCCTGCCTTGACTAATACCCTCTCCCCCTTTATGACTTCTCTCTCAATATGATCTCTTAGATCATCTTTCTGGAACCTTATCTGTGCATTCAGATAATTTACTCCATCCTTATAGAAGGGTTTCAACCTTTGGAGCTTGTCAGTTATAGCCTTTTGAGAGTCTTCAATAGCAGTTTTAACAGCAGTTAAGCTCTCTTGCAATTGTTTGTCAAATTCAGCCTTGGCAGTAGCACTTGCTGTAGTCTGTGCAGTAGCTAGATTCTTCATTTCAGTTACTATTGCATTATGTGAAGCTGTCAAATTATCATTCATTCTTATCTGATTCTCTAGGACATAGCTTTGCTTCACTTCTAGATCATCAAGTTTGGTCTTTATTTTTTCTTGATGTGTGGCCAGATAGACTACTGCATTTCCTCCCTTATGGAAGCAGTCAGTCATTTCTTTCTTATTCAGATTCATTTCAAATCTGATTGACTTAATGTCTTGGGCCAGATCAAACAGCAGTGACTTATGCCCTTCATCCATATAAGATTGCAAAGCCTGTCTTTGCTCATCCATCTTTATCTGCAATGCTACCATCAGAGAACTATAGTCAGTAGATGGGGCAGGCTGTGGAGCAATGGTCTGTAAGGCTTTCTTATAATTCTGGCTCCTTCTCTTAAAGACTTGGAACTTTCTCTTCTTGGCTCTAACAGCCTCTTCATCTTCAGAAGCAGATGTGCTAGCAATATCCACTCTTTCTGTAGGACTAGGATGTGAATCCTTCTCAGTCCTTGGTGGTTGCCCAGCATCCTTTGGCTTCTCAGTTTCTGTGCCTGCAGTTTCTTTTTCAATCTCCACATGCTCCCCCTCAATAATTACTTTCTCCCCCTTAGCAGCAGCTTTTTCTCTCTCAAAGTTAGTTTGTAGAAGGTCTGGGAACAGTTCTTCTAGGGTAAATTCCTGTTGAGTATGAGCTGGAGAAACTCTTATCTCATCAACAAATTGATCAGCAACAGATGTGTCCTCCATGACAACATCTTGGGGTTGAGGTTGTATCTGTGTTTGCTGATGAATATCAGGTAATAAATCAGTCAAAACTTCTTCCTCAATAGTGAAATCTGATTGATTAATTTCCGTTATTACCTCTAGTATGGTTTGAGTAGCTTGTTCACGCTCTAGTGGAGTTGGCTCTTACACAAGTAGAGGCTCCCCCTGGATTGAATCCTGGTGAATTGGGCTTGCTGAGGGTAGCTCCCCCTGCCTCTCTGCATCTTCTTGTCTTGCTGTAGATTGTCCAGCATTTCCAGTGTCTTCCTCATCAGGAGTAAAAACAACTTGCTCTTCAGAGCTGCTTGAGGATTCTTGAGCCACAGGGGCTGTCTTCTTCTTCTTCGTCAGGGGTGTGTCCTTTACTGGAGTTGGCATTTCCTTGGTCAATACTCTGTCCCACCTAGAGAAGATTCTCATATCCATCTTCCTCATGTGGTTAATCTTTGAACCTACAGCTTGGTTCATTACATCTGGTATGCTCCCAGATAGGTAAAGACTTAGAATTCTACCCATATTGGGTTTCTTTAGGCTCTCTTTAATCTTATCAAACACAACTGCAGACCAATCAGTATCTAGTTTGAATATTATCATTGTCATGAGACTAAACATATGAGCTGAAATTCTGTCATGCCCTCCAGGCTTGCACAGAATAACCTTGCCCACAATCTCAGATAGAAACTTCCCTTGCATATTCATTCAATTTCTATTGAACACAGATCCTATCTTCAGGTTTGAGTCCAAACCACACCATGTCAATGCTTCTCTTGTCTTAGAAGCAGACACATCTTCCTCTTCCTTTGTCCTTGGTAGTTGAAGAACTTTTCTTAGACTTTTAGGTGAGACCTTCACCTTAGCCCCATGAACTCTTGACTTCATCTTGAGTCCTGATTCATCTAGAGTTGCTCCATTCAGAAATTCCAGGACCTCCTTCTTCCATATCTTGATCGGTTCTGAAACAAGAAATTCTAACCCAGTCTCTTCTATTAGGGTTATCACGCCTTTGATCTCGGGTTCCGCATCATCAAATGCGTGTCGCACGAGTTCATATCCTTCATTCACATTCTCTTCTAGCTTGGGTGCCATTAGGGTTTGAAGAAATTTGAATTTAGAGAAGAGAGATGTCGATACACAAGTTTGGTCTCGAAACTTTGGTGAGTGTGACGACATACAATGGCGAAAACCTATTTATACCTTTCTAGAATCGAAGATGAAAGGGCGCGTCAAAAGACTTAAATTGTGTCTCGACAACTATGTGTCGACACAAGTATAGTCGACAGAATACATGTGTCGACACTTGTTTATGTGTCGACACCGCTTAGCTCGACACTTAGTCGAGACTTTACTAGACTAATTCTGAGTAAAGCCTAAGTGTCGACACCACCTTGGATATGTCGACACCTACACTGCATGTGTCGACACTGATTCTCTGAAGTGTCGACACAGACTTCCTAGATGTGTCTACACCATTTCTCTGAAATGTTGACACCACTTCTATGTGTCGACACAGACAACTCTGTGTGTCGACACCATTTTACTTAGCCAATTTTGAAAACTTATTCTAAGTTTATCATCCCTAATTCAATTTTAAATTTATTGAATTTGGTTTCATCTAAGGGCTTAGTATACATGTCAGCTAGCTGATTATCTGTACTAATATACTCTAGTGAAATAACTCCTTTTTCCACATGTTCTCTTAGAAAATGGTATTTTATTTCTGTGTGCTTAGTCCTACTATGAGAGACAGGATTGTTTGCAATAGAAATAGCACTAGTAGAATCACAAAATAGAGGTGTTCTACTTACTTGAATACCATAATCTTCTAGCTGATGTTGAATCCATAGAAGTTGAGCACAACAACTTCCTGCAGCCACATACTCTGATTCTGCTGTGGAGATAGCTACACTTGTTTGTTTCTTGCTACTCCATGATATCAGCCTTCCACCTAGGAATTGACATGTTCCAGTAGTACTTTTCCTATCTTCCTTGCAACCTGCAAAATCTGCATCTGAATAACCTGTCAGTTCAAAGTCTCCATTCCTAGGGTACCAAAGGCCTAGATAAGGAGTGCCCTTAAGATATCTCAAAATTCTTTTGACTGCTGTCAAGTGAGATTCTTTAGGGCAAGCTTGGTACCTAGCACAGACACATGTAACATACATGATATCTGGTCTACTTGCAGTCAAATATAGTAGGGAGCCAACTATCCCTCTATACAAAGTCTCATCTATAGGTTTCCCTGCTTCATCTTTGCTAAGAGACATACTTGACCCCATAGGAGTTTTCATGGTACTGGATGATTCCATACCATACTTCCTTATCAACTCTAGGGTGAACTAGACAGGGTTTCATACCAAGCCCTAGGGGCTTGTTTTAACCCATATAAAGCCTTCATAAGTCTATAGACATAATTAGGTTTGATAGAATCTACAAAACCCGATGGCTGTTCTACATAGACTTCTTCCTTCAGATTTCCATTCAGAAAGGCTAACTTAACATCCATTTGGTATACTTTAAACCCTTGATAGGTTGCATAGGCCAAGAACATCCTTATTTCCTCCAGTCTGGCTACTGGAGCAAAGGTCTGATCAAAGTCAATACCTTCTTCCTGCCTATATCCTTTTGCAACCAGTCTTGCTTTGTTCTTTATAATCACTCCATGTTCATCCAACTTGTTCATAAAGATCCACTTGGTTCCAATAATATTGTGGTCTTTTGGTTTAGGAACTAGCTCCCAGACTTTCTATCTTTTGAACTGGTTCAGCTCCTCTTGCATTGCCTCAATCCAATGAGGGTCTAGGATGGCTTCTTCAAATTTCTTTCGCTCTACCTGGGATAGAAAGCTGGAGTAAAGTACTGAACTTAGATTTCTGCTCCTTGTTTGCACCGCTTGTCTGAGATCACCAATAATTTGATTGGCTGGATGATCTTTTAGATGTCTATTTGCTGGAGGCAGCCTGTCTTCAGGTTGTACTCCTTCAGCTTCTTCAACTTGCTGCACTCCTTGATCTTCTTCTGCATCAGGTGCATCTAGTACTCCCCCTGGACCACATCCACTATCATCCACTTGCTGACTAGCAGTAGAACGTTCTTCAATAGTGAGCTTGTCCATCTTCTCAGTCACTCCTGTGGAGCTGCAAATACTTCTAGACAATTCATTGTTAATGAGTCTAGCTTCATCAAACACTACATGTACTGAATCTTCTACAACTTGAGTAGTCAAGTTGTAGACCCTATAAGCCTTACTGTTGTTGCTGTACCCAACAAAGATCCCCTCTTGGGATTTGAAAGCAAACTTAGTTAAGTAAGACTTACCATTGTTAAGTATATAACATTTACAACCAAAGATCCTGAAATAGGATAGATTTGGTTTTCTGCCTTTCACAATCTCATAGGGGGTCTTATTGTGGCTCTTGGTGATAGTAGCCCTATTAATCACATGACATGCAGTATTAACTGCCTCAGCCCAGAAATATTCTGGGAGAGAAGTGTCACTTAATAGGGTTCTACCAGCCTCAATCAAGGTTCTATTTTTCCTTTCAGCAATGTCATTTTGCTGAGGTGTTCTTGGTGATGAAAATTCCTGAAATATCCCAAACTCTTCACATAGCTTTGTCATACTATCAGACTGGAATTCAGTACCATGGTCACTTCTTATTTTGACCACTGTACTGTCTAACTCATTCTGAATTTGTTTGACAAAACTATAGAAGATACTAGGTGTTTCAGATTTTTGCCTTAGGAAGAATACCCAGGAAAACCTTGAATAATCATCTACAACCACAAATGTGTAGACCTTCCTACCTAGGCTGTGAACTGGCATAGGACCAAATAGATCCATATGCAAGAGGTATAAACACCTCACAGCATCTTTGTTCTCAATGTTATTAAAGGTGGCTTTGGTCTGCTTGCCCTTTTGACAAGCTGAGCATATCCCAACCTTTTTACACTTAACTTAAGGACCATTCCTCACTAACTCTTTACTATAGAGTTGACCAATTGTCTTATAGTTAAGATGAGCTAGCCTCTTGTGCCATTTGACACAATGAGAGAATTTCTCATCAGCTACAAGACACACATGAGAAACATTGTTCTCACACATAATGTCTAGACAATAGACATTTCTCTTCCTATAACCTGTCAGAATGATCTTTTGATCATTTGACCTCCTGATATGACAATCATCTTTGATAAATGAGATGTCATATCCTAGATCACTCAGCTGACTTATACTAATGAGGTTGTGTTTCAAACCTGTAACATAAGCCACTTGAGTAATTGTAATAAGGTTGCTAGAAATGTTACCAAAGCCTTTGATGATTCCTTTTTCAGAACCACCAAAAGTGACTTTAGGATCATCCTTGATTGGTGTATAGTCCTTTAGCAATCCCCTAGTTCCAGTCATGTGCTTGGAACATCCACTGTCCAAGTACCATATTGGGGCATGGCCACTTAGACTCACCTGCAAAACAAATTAGTTAACCTTAGAACCCAAAGAATTCTTGGGTCCTTGGTGCTGGTTAGTTTGCCTCTTAAGAAAACTACCTGTAGCTTTTCTAGCAGGTAGATTGCTACTCACTTTGGCACTAGAATTGTGCCAACAGTCTATGGCAAAGTGGCCTACCTTGCCACAACACCAGTACTCAAATCTGTTGTACCTTTGTTTAGGTACAACCCTGACTGTTTTATCTACAGCAGGCTCCTTGTTGAGTACTGGGGCTTTGCCCTTAGACTTGGACTATATAGTCCTGGAAGGTTTAGTAAACCCCAATCCAGTTTTACCTTTCTGAGAAATGAACTCATCTATCAAAGGTAGAACAGACTTTGGTTTAGAAAACCTTGCTACTATATCTCTCTCTTTCTGAAAATTAATCTCCAGATTTCTGATTTGATCATTTTTAAATGTTATAGTCCCCATCTGAATAACAGTAATGTGCTTTAGTCTGGCTATTTCATTTAATTTCTGATCAAGCAACTTGTCAAAATCTGTTGCAGCAACTTTAAGACTGACAATCTCCTTAGCCTGACTCTTGGCCAAGGATTTGCTTTTCTTCAAAGCTTGCAACACTACTCTATATTCATCAATTAATTGATGAATGTCTCCTTCAGATTCAGATCCACTAACATCACTTGATGCTGATGTACCTGAATCTGACTCAGTACTAGAAATTGAACTAATAGAACAATTTTGTACCTGACTTGGTCCAGTCTGATCCTGGATTTTGTCTCCTTCTGATAAGGCCATCAGTCCCTGGCACTGATTGTCCTCATACTCATATATAGAGTTCATTAACTGGATGAACTCCTCTTCCTCTTCTTCAGCAAACAGTCCAATATAAGCTTCAGCTTCTGAATCAGTTTCTGAAGAAGACATATCAGACAGACTTTTGTCCTTCTTAGCAACAAAGGACCTTTCCTTCTTGCCCTTGATTTGAGTCTTCTTCTTATCAGTTGACTCTTTCCTCTTCTCTGGACAGTCAGCAACAACATGTCCCTGTCTGTTACAATAATAACAAACTATCTTTGAAGATGTAGTTTTACTTGACTTGGGCTTTCTCCTGTCATTCTTTGATGACTTCTGTGAAGTGGATGACTTAGACCTCCACTGTTTCTCCTTTAGAAACTTCTGAAAATGTCCAGTGAAAGCTGCAAAATCTTCATCACTCTCACTGCTTTCAGAATTCTTGCTTTCTGACTCATCTGTCTCAGTCTCAGCAACTTTTGGAGGTGGAGATGAAGACTTACTTTTATATTTCCTAGTGGCTTCTGTCTTGAAAGCCACAGCTCTTTCTTTATGCTCAACTCTGGTAGTCTTTTCCTCCTCCTTCCTTACCATTAACTGCATCTCATATGATAACAGTTTTCCAAATAATGTTGGAGGAGGAATGTCTGCTAATTTGGCCATTTCCCTTATGACACAAATCTTAGTATCCCAGTCTTTAGTTAGGGATCTCAAGAACTTATCATTCAGCTCATAATTGCTGAATTCTCTTCCATAGGACATTAACTCATTAACTATCCTATAGAATTTCTTGTAGCACTCAGTTATGCTATCAGACCTTCCTTGTCTGAAGCTCTCATACTCTTGGTTTAATAAAGACTTTCTGTCCTACTAACTTCTTCAGAGCCCTCCATTACACTATCAGTGTGTCCCACATTTCCTTTGATGTTTTACAGTGAATTAAATTCTGGAATGTGGCATCATCTATTGCACTTACAATAATATTCCGAGCCCTCTTGTCCATAGTGGCCAGAATAATCTCATCCTTAGTCATCTCTAAAAAGTCCTTATGAGTTCTCTGATTTGCATCCAGAACTGATACTTTCATTGGCACATATGACCCTTCTTTGACTGTGATATAGATTCTAGGGTCAGAGGCTTCCATAAATAGTCTAACCCTTTCTTTCCAAATGCCAAAGATCTCCTTTCTGCAGATTGACAACTTCATGGATCCTAGTTCTTTGTGATTCTCTGTTGAACCCATTTTCTTGATTTTCTTGATTATGCTGAGTCTGCCTACAGGATCTTTTACTCAGACTGTTATGTCCTTTTTGAGTAACCTCGCTCTGATACCACTTGAAAGAACTAGTGCCTAAACACCTAGAGGGGGGGGGGGTGAATAGGTGCACTTAATCTTTTTAAACTTTAATGGCAGAAACACAGAATTATATGCAATTCTTCACAGCAATACAACACAGCAATCACAGAATAAAGCACACACATAGAACACATAGATTTTATAGTGGTTCCCCAAGGTCTGGGTACATCCAGTTTCCCCCTTCGCCTATCTAGTAGTGTACTAGATTCAGCCCAAGTTCTCCACTATGCCTCAGATCCTCAGATCTTACACTCAGAACCCCAAATAGGTTATTACAGCTCAGAGTGATCCCACTCTTACAACTCAGGCTCAAAAGCCCTACCACTCAGTCTTCACAAAGACCTACACTCAGCCTTCAACAAGGCCTACACTCAGAGAAAATTATCTCCTACACTCAGGCTCTCAGGCCCTACCACTCAGCCTTTATAATTTCAGGCTTACAACTCAGATCCCTTAGGATCCTACAAGAAATTAAAATTACAAAGTATATACCAACAACTCAGAATGAGAGAGAAGAGTTGACAGGTTTCTTGATGAGTTCTTGGAAGAACTTTGCTGAGATCAACCTCCCTTGGCTTCCTTCAAAGCTTCTTGAATTTAGAACACAGTAGTGTTGAGTCTCTATGCAGATGATCTTCAATCACTGCTGACTTAAGAATCAGATCTCAATCTGAAACTTTCTTCACAGCCTGGTTCAGCAGCTGTCTTCTTAGAAGGAGCTCTCTCTCTCTCCAACTTCTTAGATCTTCTGATCACTTCAATTGATTGTTGTTAATCTTCTACTGATTACTCCTTCTGTTGAAGCAATAAGCCTTTAAATAGGCTTTCTTCATGGTGACCGGCTGATCCTGTTTCTAACAGACTTCTGACAGTTCTGACAGTTGCAGTAGACCGGCTGGAATGGCAGCTGTCAAGACATCCAGTCACTTCTTGAATTTTCTGTAACTGTCTGAAAGTGTCGAGACAGTCAGTCTTTAAGTGTCGACACAAAAAGACCAAGTGTCGACACAAGTAGACTAAGTGTCTACACTAGCCTTCATGGTGTCGACACAACTCCTTGTGTTGTAGAATCTGCTTCTCGACACTGCTTCTTCAACATGTGTCGACACTGATCCTGTGTGTCGACACAAGTCCTTCTTCTTTGATACTTAGTTGATTTCTTGTAAGTGTCGACACAACTCATTTGTGTCGACACATCTTCTTGTGTTGATACTTGCTAAGTGTCGACACATTTCCTTGGTGTCGACACATGCCTTCTGTGTTGATTCTTTTGCTGAGTGTCGACACATCTCCTTTGTGTCGACACTTGTACTTAGACTTTATTGAAATTTGCTGAGGGTCGACACAGCCTCCTAGTGTCGACACTTTCTTCATGTGTTGAGACTTTTGCTGTGTGTCGACACATTCTTCATTATGTCGACACTTTCTTCATGTGTTGAGACTTTTGCTGTATGTCGACACATTCTTCATTATGTCGACACTTGTACTTAAACTCTGTTGAAGTTTGCTGAGTGTCGACACAGCCTCCTAGTGTCGACACTTGTACTTGAACTTTGTTGATGTCTTGCTGAGTGTCGACACAGCCTCCTAGTGTCGACACTTTTGATGTCGACAAAGTTCCTCTGGGTGTCGACACTGCTTCTAAGTGTCGACACTGATTCTTTAGACATTTCTTCATTGAGTGTCGACACAGCCTGTATGTGTCGACACTTTTCCTCTGGTGTCGACTCAGCATTCCTGGTGTCGACACAATTACTCCAAGTGTCGACACAGCTTCTCTGGGTGTCGACACAAGTCTTCTTAAGTGTCGACACTTTTATTCTAGGTGTCGACACATGGACTTAGAAACTTTTAAGCTTTCCCTGCAATTTCTTAACCTGCACAAGGTAACTCAAAATACATCAAATACACCTTGATGTATATCATTGAGTAGGGTGAGACTTCTTCAAATCAGGTACATATTTTACAATGTACCCAACAACCCCCACATGGATTATGGGGTGGATTGGGGTGGGTTTGCCCTAGGACTCAAGTTCAAACCCTAAGGTTGAACTTTGGGGGTTTGTGAAGGACATAGGGTGATATGTTCTTGAATGGACTTGGGGTTTAGTCCATGTAATCCTAGGAGGTTGAAATGCCGTAGGAAGGGATTGGGCAGTAGTTGGGCACATACACCCCACTTAAACCACTAAATAAATATTTAGGTCTTTACACCCTAGGAATTAATTAGTGGGTCATATGACCATGATTCATGATGCAATTTTGGTAAAAGTATTTTTATAGTGTTAGTCATCTCTGGAAATTTTGTTATGAATTTTAGATCAATAAAAACAGTACTTCATTCACACCCTTCACATTGCCTTATCTACTTAGGAATTTATTTTGAATTAACCACTCATTGGAATCTAGGGAAATTTGGTCAGAGGACCTTTAATGTGATTATAAAGCTCTGTAAAATTTTATAGAAGTTTTGGATACATATTTGCAGTACCTACTTCACAAGCTCAATAACTTGGAAAATCGTGAAATAATTTGTTTAGAGCTCATTACTTGCAAACAAATTATGAAACTTGACTTAGAACATTTGTATGTCATTGCAATCATCCTTGAAGTTTCTCAAAATTTGTGAAAATAGGTTTGCTGCACTTGCCTCTTAAAATTGATAAAAATAGTATATATTCAAAAATTGATTTAGAGGCTTAACCTTACTGGAAAATTGGGATACTTTGGATTCTCTGTTTAATAGCCATCTTGAATTTATCATAAATTTGGTAGAGCATTTACCTGTCTGAAATTGGTACTTCATGTTCAAACTTGGGATTTTTGGATGTCTAGAATAATTAAATAAAATATCAGATAAATAGGGAAAATTGTGAAATTCTGGTGTTAGGTTAAAAGGTCATGACAGCCCTCTAATAATTATTATAGGGGTACTGGATGAATATTTTGAGTACCACCCATGTTACGGGTCATATAGCTTAAGTGATCTACATATAGTAAAACTGCAGAAACTTTGTTGGTGTATAATTTGGGCACATGAGTTGAGGTTAGTTCTTTGCTGGGTTGGATGAATAGAAATGAGTTCATCGTTGGAAGTTGGGATGAGTAGGGTGTTGGATTGGCTAGTGTTAAGTGTGCTCGGGGTCGACAAAATATCGTCTTCCCCGTAGGAGAGGAAGTGGCAATTACTCTAGGGTTAGATCCAATACAACATTTAAGGGACTAAGAGTTGGGTATTAACCAATAATAGTAAGTGCCTTGCGAAAGGGAGCTTTGGGCGTAATCCCATCATAGTTCCTAGTGCTCTCGAGAGCCCTTCATGGGGAATACCTTGGGCAGTCCTATGCTAAACCTAAACTGTAGGCAAAATTGGAATGCAAGAGTAAATGGTAAATCTAGGGTTTCACCTTCACACACCTCGATGTCTCGGGGAGATTGGTTGGGTCACTCGGGCAGTAGGCCCAGTGGTTTTGGTGATGGGCAGGTTAGCCCGTCAAGCTTTGGCTCGGTAATGGTTTGTGATGGGCAGGTTGGCCCGACGAGCTTTTGCTCGGTTGTTGTTTATGACGGACGGGATGGTCCGGGGAGCTTTGGCTCGGTAGCTGATACATAAGGTTGTATGTGCATAAAGTATAAGGTGGTGGGTCTTCGGTGTTGGAGAGTCGATGCACCGACGTCAACACGTTGAATCGGCGAGTGTGGTTTAGCACTTGGCCAAATAAAGTCTGGTGCGCTAGCCGAAAAGAGTACGCAGGAGCTCCGCTTTGTGCACCAACGTTGAGGCGTATGATAGGTCTGACTGGTAGTGCAATTACCGGTTTAGAGGTGGGCGAGGCCCAACCCACCTCTTCCGTTTGCCACTACGGAGGTATCCTGGGAGGTTCGGCTCCAGAAAGGGGGAACTAAAGGTCTGTGTACACAGAGTCGAGTGAGTGAGTTGGACTTGCATGTTCACATTGTGGCATAATTGTATTTCATATCATAATCATTGCATACAACCCGACACCTATTGTATAAGTGGTATGAGACGCTTATACAATAGGCCCTGCAAAACGACCCCTTGGTTTATAAGTTCGTGCGAGTGTGCTTATAAGTTAAGGTTTTTATTCAGTGTTACATATATATGCTTGCTGGAAAACCGACACCATATCATATAAATTGGTATGAGACTTTTTATACGATAGGAGCCCTGCAAAAGATCCCTTGGCTTATGTGTTTTCATATAAGTTAAGATTGTTTTTCTTGTTCAGTTTTTCATACATCTATTACTGCCAGTTATAATATAGAACTGTTAGGTTAGTTCCACTGCCATCTGCTTATTTGTTATTCTCTACTTTCATGTCCTCTCCTTTCCTTCTCCCCGCTCGGTGCCTAGGAGCCATAGGGGAAGGGGCGGGGGATAATAGGACTTAGTCTTTTAGACTAGCGGTTTTCGAACCACGTCATTTAGGGGACCATGGAGCCCAACATAGAGGAGCAGCCCTGGAGGTCAGCACGCTTGGAGATGGGGCAGTCTAGTACCGGAGTCCAGACTGCAGGGACTGTGAGGCCTATTTGCTACTAGTTGTTTTAGTTTTGCTTCCGCGATGAGAGATTTGTAGTTAGACATTGATGTACTGGGCATGAGCCCAAGATTGTAGTATTTCATTATATCTGTGGACACTCCCATCGTGGAGTTTATTTTCTATTTATGTGATTTCTGTTGACTTACCTTTATTATTTTGCTACAGTTGTGATCGATTTGGCCGGCAGGATCAGCGTTTTGTAGTGATGATCTTCCCGAGTGCGAAGGTGTCACCGCAAAGTGGCGGTTCTGGGCCTAAGACCCCAGTGTTTTAAAGGAAAAAAATAAGGGGGGGGGGGGTCTTACAAGTGGTATCAGAGAAAAACCTCGATCGAAAAGTAGCAGTCCACAACCCCTGGGTCACCCCCGCGCGAGTTTAGTTTGGGGACAAACTAAGCAGCGGATGCAGTGGTGTGCCCATATGGGGGAATCACATGTAAATTGTCCACTTTAATTGTGTTTGAGTCCATTACTTACTAATGGATTTTGTTACGCAGCCCCTAACACAGCCTACACCACAGGGTGGGGTCCAGCAGACTTCGGATGTTGCACCATCTCTCCCGGTTCCCACACCGTTCTTACAGTCATAGATGGGGCAGACACTGACAGCTATCTTGGAGGCTTTTAGGGCTCAACAGGTTCTGGCTCCGCAGCCAAACCCGGGGGACAACTGGCTGAGTATTTTTCGAGGACTTTCTCCCTCATCCTATGTGGGGACAGAGTCGGCCGTTCGGACGGAGGAATGGTGGGACATCATGTATGAAATGCTGACAGGGATCCGGTGCCCGTGGGAGGAGAGGGTGCCCTTATTAGTCTCTTTCTTGGAGTCCCATGCCAAGAGATGGTGGAAGACATCGCTGGACACGACATTTGCTGACAGAGAGGTTGCAGAGATTGCTTGGGGGGAATTCAGGGCTGCACTGTTGGAGCATTTTGTTCCGCAGTCGGCCAAAGATGAGCTGGAAGATAGATTTCTACAGTTGAGACAGGGTAGCAAGATAGTGGTGGAGTATCATCAGGAGTTCTACCACCTAGCCCGATTTGCAGATTCTTACCAATTGGATGAGGCAGGCTACACTAAGAGGTTCTATAAGGGCCTGCGAGAGGACCTTAGGGAGGCTCTACTGTTCATGTCCGACATGCCTATTCCTTGGATATTGGAGATGACGAAAAGGATCGAGGCAGATTGGCATACTACCCGAGGACGGAAGCAGCCAACTGAGGATCAGGGCCGGGGAGCCCGAAATGATCGGCGACGGGGACGCATCACAGAGGGGAGAAGGGGAGAAGACCAGCCTCATCAGTAGGTGAGACAGGAGCAGAGGGAACCAGTAGTGGTGGCCCCTCAGCCACCCCAGATGCGGGAGGTGCAGAGACCCGGGGGTATGGAATATCCCCTGTTAGAATTTTTCAACTGTCACCAGATGGGGCATATCAGGAGGAACTGCCCCATGAGGGGGGAACCACCACCAGCACCACCGGCTGCCCTGCCAGCTTAGTATTTTGGAGTCCGAGGAAGTGGCCAAGGTCGTGGATACTAGGGCAGAGACCACATGCAAGAGAGGGAGCAAGTCTATGCACTGGATCTTACTCAACAACGAAATCCGAAGCAAGTGATCACAGGTACTCCAATTAATTTTAAGTTTTCTCTTTCCTAGATAGTTAGAGTTACAGATATAGAACTGATAAACTAGGAAAGAAAACCAAAATTAGAGTTCTAAGACTTTAAACTACCCCAGGCATAGTCTTCATCAGCGGCAAGCCCGCCTATATGCTGTTCGATACAGGTACTTCACACTCGTTCGTGTCGAAAGCCTTTATGGAAGGGCTGGAAGGCGTGGAGCTGTACACTGGCTTAATGATGAGTATACAGCTACCAGACGGATCGGAGTTATTCACTGTTGAAATTTGTGAAGTGGAAGTGGGTGACGGGACAGGCCGCGCGGCCTGTGGCGGACAGCCTTGGCGGACTGGGCGGACTGGGCAGACTGAGGTTTGCGGCCTGGTGAAAAGTCTGGTGGAAGCCGGCTGTGTTCTGAGCGGGTTGTTGCATGGAGTCCGCGGTTTGGTGCGGCCTGGTATCTGCGGATAGAGAGGCTTGCGGACTGGTGCTTTGCTCAGTGGTCGCGGGTGCAAGCTTGTGCTGAAAGGCGGGTTGGCTCTTGTCCGCGGGAAGCTTGCGGACTGATGTGTCCGCGGTATTGGCTGTTGCGGACTAAGTTTGGAGTTTGGCTGAGGCCTTGTCGAGCTCTGGTGGCACAGCAGGCGAGTTGCTGTGGAGATCGTTGTGGCGGCCTGGTTTTGGAGTCCGGGATTTGACCGCTGTGTTAGGGCAGGAGTGCGAGGAGCTCGCGGACTGTGGCGGTCTGCGTTGTGGTGTTTTGGCGGACTGGGGTTTTGCGTCCGCCAAGCTCGCATTAGCCCTTATGGTTTTGGGCTTGGTCACACTTGGTGCCGAGTTCAGTGTGTCCGTCGTATCCGCCGAGTCCGCTGTGACCGGGCGGTCTGTCTTTAGCTGCCTTTGGTCGTGGACTTGTGGCGGATTGAGGTGTGAGTCTTGCGGACTGCCTCGGGTTGGTGCGGACAGCCATTCAAGGGGGTTTGCTGTCCTGAAGCGGTTGGAGCTTTGCGGGCTGATGTCTTGTCCGCTTAGCTTAGGCGGACTGGAGAGGGTTCGCCAATGGTTGCCTTGCTCCTGGCGGTTTTCCTTGGTGACCGACTAAGTCCTCGCGGACTCAGCGGACGGTGGTTTGTATTCGCGCGGGCTGGGGCGGTGTCGCTATCTATTGGGCGGTGACCACACTCCTCACCCGGCCTATAAATAGGACCCCCCTGGCACATCTACAGTAACTAGAGTGAACAGTAAGTTGGGGGTGTGCGAAGTGCTGCGGTCTGTGTTTGCCAGTCCGCACGGATTGTTTCAGGCTGACGGTTTGCTGTGTGCAGGTCGCGCGGATAACTTCAAGGAGCCAGGAGTTTGGCTGTGACTTCGGTCAAGTGCTTGGAAGTGTGCGGTCTCTGCGGACTCAGCAGGAGGTCGCTCTGCGGCTTGTCAGTTCTGTTTCAACTTTGCCAGCTTCAATAACCTGTCCGCCGGCTTCAGGCGGGTAGGAGTGTTCCTCAGTTCGGGTTCAGCAGGAGGCGAATAACGGTGTGTCCGCGCGGCCTCGCGGCTTCGGCGGACTCCGTGGTATTCGGCGGATTGCAGCATAGTTCGGGCGGCTTCGGCGACCTCGGCGACCTCGCGGTCTCGGCGGACTCGAGTGCTGTCCGCCCGGCTTGTTTTTTGGTGCTTCTGTTTTTCAGCTGTTATACTAGCGAAATCATGTCTCGCTATGTATGCCTCGCATTGTAAAGAAGTGAATGAATATAAGATTTGCTTGTTCTTCCATTGTTTGTTGTGATTTACCTTTGTACCTCTAGTCCTTGGTTTCCGCTGGTTCAACGTGCGAACTGGGTAGTTCCGAAGATATTAATTTGGCATTTGGGCTATCTTGCTGACCACGTTGAGAAAATTTAACATGGTATCAGAGGCAGGTTGCTGAGGTTCAGTTGCGTGAGCGGAAGTCAGCCAGTGTTGTTACTCTGTGATTGAGTGGTGATCAACCTGTGTTGTTGCTCGGAGCTGCTGAAAGGTTGCCAACAGGTGTTGCAATGGAAGGGAGCTTAGCAAGAGGTCTGGGCATTGAACTCTTAACGCCGACTAACTTTAAGAAGTGGAAGTCGTGCATGAAGAGTTATCTTCTTGGCGAGGAGCTGTGGGATGTCGTTGGTGGAGACGACAGGCAGGAAGTCACTGCTGCTTTCGGTACTGCTGAGCAGGTGAGGCTCTGGAGAAGAACAAATGCTAAGGCGGAGTTCGTTCTGAAGAGAGCTGTGTCTCCAGAACTGTTTGATCACATCATTGGATGTGAGTCGGCTGCTGATATTTGGACAACCATTGATGAGTTGTTCAATAGGAAGAATGTGGCGCGGCTTCAATTCCTGGAGAATGAGTTGGCCAGGGCAACTCAGGGAGACCTTTCCATTTCCAAGTACTTCTTAAAGATGAAGAGCTTGTGTGCTGAGCTGTCGGCACTGGATCCTGATGAGCCTATCTCTGAGGCAAAGATGAAAAAGCACATTATCCGCGGCTTGAGGAAGGAGTATGTGGCCTTTGTTACATCTGTTCAAGGGTGGGCTACTCAGCCGTCATTGCTGGAGCTGGAGAATCTGCTTGCCTCGCAGGAGAGCTTAGCAAGGCAGATGGCTGGAGTGAACCTGAATCAGGAAGGCAGTGAGGCTCTCTTCTCAGGCAAGAAGAAGGGATGGGAAGGGAAGAAGAAGAAGAAGAAGGTGCAGGCCGCTGTTGAGAAGGAGACTTCAACTTCATATCCGCCGGAGAGGAGCAATGCTCCTAAGGACTGGAAGAAGAATCTGAAGTGCTACCGGTGTCATCAGCGTGGGCACTTCAAGCGGGACGGCAAGGTCAAACTGCAGCCTGGGCATGCTGCGGGAAAGGAGGAAGCTTGTTCTAGAAGTGAAGAAGCAGAATGGGGCGGAGCTTTCTTGACGGGCACCTGTGTCCGGGCCTTGTCTGCTGAGGACTTCAACGGCGAGTGGATCGTGGACTCCGGGTGTGGTCATCACCTCACCGGAGACAAATCGAAGTTCACCTCCATGCAGCCTTACTCAGGTAATGAAGCTATTATCACTGCTGATAATACTGTTTATGCAGTAGAGAAAGAGGGGGTCGTGTCATTGGGTAGTGATCAGGGGCCACTTACGTTAAGGAGTGTGTATCACGTACCGGGCATGAAGAAGAACCTCTTCTCGGTGACCAATGCGGTGGACGCTGGGTATCACGTTCTGTTTGGGCCAACAGACGTGAGGTTCCTTCGCAACGTATCAGCGGTGAAGGCTGATGTTGCTCATGTTGGGAGAAGGGTGAAGAGCTTGTATGTTCTTTCCACCAGTGCTTATGTTGATAGAATGAGGGCCAATGATAGTGCGGCTATCTGGCATGAGAGGCTGGGGCATGTTGGCTTGGACAAGCTAAAGGCAATGGCGAGTAGAAGTCTGGTGAGGGGGTTGCCGAAGTTGTCCTCCTTTGGTGATGGGCATGTTTGTGCGGGCTGTCAATACGGTAAGGCACATCGCCTTCCGTTTGATAAATCACAAACAAGGAGCAAGAAACCATTGGAGTGTATTCATGGCGACCTGATGGGACCGACAGTTACTGCCAGCCTTGGTGGAAGCAAATACATGCTTGTCTTGGTTGATGACTACTTAAGGTATACTTGGGTGTACTTCTTAAAGGAGAAGTCGGAAGCCTTCCGGTTGTTCGTGGAGTTCAAGGAGTTGGTAGAAGGCCGGCTTGGCTTGCGGGTTAAGAAGTTTAGAACTAATAACGGAGGGGAGTTTGTCTCTTCCGAGTTTTCTAACTTCTGCAGGAAGTACGGGATCCAATGAGAGCTTACATGTGCTCACACTCCACAACAAAATGGGGTAGCGGAGCGGAAGATCCGTCATCTGACGGAGACCTGCAAATGCTGGCTTCATGCGAAAGATATCCCAAAGTCCTTTTGGGCGGAGGGAATGTCTTGTGCTGCTTATGTTATCAACCGGATGCCACTCAGCCCTATCAACATGAAGACTCCTGTTGAGCTGTTGCTGAAGGAGAAGCCGAGTGTTGAACACCTTAGGGTGTTCGGTTCAACTTGCTACGTGCATGTCCCGGATGCTTCACGGACAAAGCTGGATGCGAAGGCAAGGAAACTTGTTTTTGTTGGCTATGATGAGCGGAAGAAGGGATGGAAGTGCATGGACCCTGTGACGAAGAAGTTCGTGGTGTCAAGAGACGTTGTCTTCGACGAGCTGACATCATATGGAGGTGGCTCGGTGGAGCTAACCGGAAGTAGCAAGGATGATGAAGCACCGGTGGAGGCTGCTGATGGCTTGGAAGAGGAGCTTACTGTTTCACCAGCAGCTCCTGTTGCTTCGAATTCCGAG
The DNA here is from genome assembly GCA_039583875.1 of Platanthera guangdongensis. NCBI lineage: Eukaryota > Viridiplantae > Streptophyta > Magnoliopsida > Asparagales > Orchidaceae > Platanthera > Platanthera guangdongensis. The sequence continues at coordinate 20,434,386 of CM077149.1, forward strand.
GCTGAGCCTTCTGGCTCAGGAAGCAGGGGGAGCACTGCTCAATGCTTGCCCCAGGTAGGAGTGGAGCTCGAAGAAGCAACGGAAGCCGTGAGCAAGGAGCCGTGTCTTCGGAGATCGAAGAGGGTGATTAAGCCACCGGCTCGGTACTGTGATGGGAATGCAATGAGCTTTGTCTCCTGCTTCTTTGCAGGTCCTCTGGATGAGCGAGAGCCTGCAAACTTCAACGAGGCCACTGGAGTGAAGGAGTGGGATGATGCCATGAAGGAAGAGATTGATGCTCTGAAGAAGAATGAAACCTGGGACCTTGTGCCCAAGGTTGATGGCGTTACTCCGGTTACTTGCAAGTGGGTGTATAAGTTGAAGAAGAAGGCTGATGGGAGCATTGATCAGTTCAAGGCTCGCCTGGTCGCTAGAGGATTCTCACAGCAGTATGGAGAAGACTATGAGGAGACATTCAGTCCAGTTGCGAAGATGACTTCTGTAAGAGTGGTGATCGCCTTGGCTGCTAGCAAGGGATGGAGGTTGTGGCAACTCGATGTGAAGAATGCCTTTCTTTACGGAGAGATTGACAAGGACATCTTCATGGATCAACCGCTTGGTTTTGTCTCTGAGAAGCATCCGGACTATGTCTGCAAACTCAGGAAGGCTCTCTATGGGTTGAAGCAAGCTCCTCGAGCGTGGTATGGGAAGATTGCAGAGTACTTGCAATTCTGTGGATACCTAGCTTCTAACTCAGACTCAAGCTTATTCGTCAAGAAGAAGGGAGAGCTAAGAGTCTTGGTCCTGCTGTATGTGGATGACATGATCATCACAGGAAACTCGGAGGAGGAAGTAGCAAGGCTCAGGGCAGAGCTTGTTATACGCTTCGAGATGAAAGACTTGGGAGAGTTGCATCACTTTCTTGGTCTGGAAGTGGAGAGGAAGGAGTGCGGGGTTCTCATTAGCCAGAAAGGATATGCTGATCGCATTGTGAAGCGGTTTGGCATGGGCGAAGGGAAGAAGTGCTCTACTCCACTGGAATCTGGGCTAAAGCTTCGACGAGATGAGGGAAGGGTTCTTCATGATCCCTTGGTGTTCAGGGCTCTTGTTGGGAGCTTGATTTATCTGACGATTACAAGGCCGGATATCGCTTATGCTATTGGCCGAGTAAGTCGGTATATGGCTGAACCAAGGCAATCTCATCTAGTGGCGGCGAAGGGAATTCTGAAGTATGTCAAGGCTTCTTCTGACATGGGACTCCTCTATAGAAGGGACGCGGAGGTTGCGTTGCTCAGGTACACGGATGCTGACTATGGCGGTGATTCAGATGATCGAAGGTCTACTTCAGGTTATGTGTTCACTTGCGGTTCAGCTAGCATCTCGTGGTGTAGCAAAAAGCAGGACTCGGTGTCGGTTTCAACCATGGAGGCGGAGTATAAGGCTTCGGCCTTGGCTGCTCGGGAAGCCGTTTGGTTGAGGAGGCTTATAGAGGATGTTCATGAAGAAGTGCAAGGGCCTACTTTACTCCGGGGTGACAATGAGAGTGCTCTCAAACTGGTAAACAATCCAGTGTGTCATGCCAGGACCAAGCATATAGAGATTGATCACCACTTCATCAGGGAAAAGGTGTTGGAGGGGTCTCTGCTGGTCGGGCATGTTCGGAGTGAAGATAATCTTGCTGACATCTTCACAAAGCCACTGTCGAAGGGGCCCTTTGAACGCTTGCGCAGCTTGCTGGGCTTGGTCACCACTTCTCACTTCAAGGGGGAGTGTTGAAATTTGTGAAGTGGAAGTGGGTGACGGGACAGGCCGCGCGGCCTGTGGCGGACAGCCTTGGCGGACTGGGCGGACTGGGCGGACTGAGGTTTGCGGCCTGGTGAAAAGTCTGGTGGAAGCCGGCTGTGTTCTGAGCGGGTTGTTGCATGGAGTCCGCGGTTTGGTGCGGCCTGGTATCTGCGGATAGAGAGGCTTGCGGACTGGTGCTTTGCTCAGTGGTCGCGGGTGCAAGCTTGTGCTGAAAGGCGGGTTGGCTCTTGTCCGCGGGAAGCTTGCGGACTGATGTGTCCGCGGTATTGGCTGTTGCGGACTAAGTTTGGAGCTTGGCTGAGGCCTTGTCGAGCTCTGGTGGCACAGCAGGCGAGTTGCTGTGGAGATCGTTGTGGCGGCCTGGTTTTGGAGTCCGGGATTTGACCGCTGTGTTAGGGCAGGAGTGCGAGGAGCTCGCGGACTGTGGCGGTCTGCGTTGTGGTATTTTGGCGGACTGGGGTTTTGCGTCCGCCAAGCTCGCATTAGCCCTTATGGTTTTGGGCCTGGTCACACTTGGTGCCGAGTTCAGTGTGTCCACCGTATCCGCCGAGTCTGCTGTGACCGGGCGGTCTGTCTTTAGCTGCCTTTGGTCGTGGACTTGTGGCGGATTGAGGTATGAGTCTTGCGGACTGCCTCGGGTTGGTGCGGACAGCCATTCAAGGGGGTTTGCTGTCCTGAAGCGGTTGGAGCTTTGCGGGCTGATGCCTTGTCTGCTTAGCTTAGGCGGACTGGAGAGGGTTCGTCAATGGTTGCCTTGCTCCTGGCGGTTTTCCTTGGTGACCGACTAAGTCCTCGCGGACTCAGCGGACGGTGGTTTGTATTCGCGCGGGCTGGGGCGGTGTCGCTATCTCTTGGGCGGTGACCACACTCCTCACCCGGCCTATAAATAGGACCCCCCTGACACATCTACAGTAACTAGAGTGAACAGTAAGTTGGGGGTGTGCGAAGTGCTGCGGTCTGTGTTTGCCAGTCCGCACGGATTGTTTCAGGCTGACGGTTTGCTGTGTGCAGGTCGCGCGGATAACTTCAAGGAGCCAGGAGTTTGGCTGTGACTTCGGTCAAGTGCTTGGAAGTGTGCGGTCTCTGCGGACTCAGCAGGAGGTCGCTCTGCGGCTTGTCAGTTCTGTTTCAACTTTGCCAGCTTCAATAACCTGTCCGCCGGCTTCAGGCGGGTAGGAGTGTTCCTCAGTTCGGGTTCAGCAGGAGGCGAATAACGGTGTGTCCGCGCGGCCTCGCGGCTTCGGCGGACTCCGTGGTATTCGGCGGATTGCAGCATAGTTCGGGCGGCTTCGGCGACCTCGGCGACCTCGCGGTCTCGGCGGACTCGGGTGCTGTCCGCCCGGCTTGTTTTTTGGTGCTTCTGTTTTTCAGCTGTTATACTAGCGAAATCATGTCTCGCTATGTATGCCTCGCATTGTAAAGAAGTGAATGAATATAAGATCTGCTTGTTCTTCCATTGTTTGTTGTGATTTACCTTTGTACCTCTAGTCCTTGGTTTCCGCTGGTTCAACGTGCGAACTGGGTAGTTCCGAAGATATTAATTTGGCGTTTGGGCTATCTTGCTGACCACGTTGAGAAAATTTAACATTCACCACCGCCCGCTGCAACATGGAGACGGAGATCGGCGAAAAGTTATTTGAAGCACCAGCGACGATCATGAAGGTGCCAATCTTTGATTTGATCCTAGGAATGATATGGTTGCATTGGAACCATGCTCATATTGACTGCATGTACAAGAGGATTACTGTGAGGCATGGAGATTCCTACATCGTGATCGAAGGTATTAAATCTATTCCCCCTCTCTTGCTGTCATCCGTGCAGGCCGTCAAGGCCCACTTGCAGGGGGAGGAAGTCTATGAAGTGCTGTTTGAAATGACTGAGGCCAAGGGTTCCATCTCGGATATCCCGGTGGTACGAGATTTTGCCGACGTATTCCCAGAGAAGCTGCCAGGGCTACCCCCGCACCGGGAGCAGGATTTTTGGATACAGCTAGTGCCAGGGGCTAAGCTGGCATCTAGATCCCCTTACCGGATGGCCCCAAAGGAGTTGACAGAGTTTCAAAGCCAGCTTCAGGAACTAGTGGAAGCCGGATTTGTCCGGCCAAGCTCTTCACCATGGGGAGCCCCAGTGTTGTTCGTAAAGAAGAAGGACGAGACACTTAGATTATGCATCGACTACCGGGCACTGAACCGATTGACAGTCCGGAATACCTATCCACTACCAAGGATAGATGAGCTATTTGACCAGCTGGAGGGCACACATTTCTTTTCAAAATTGGATTTGAGGTTGTGCTACTATCAACTGCGGATTCAGGAGGAGGACATTCCGAAGACTGCCTTCAGTAGTAGATATGGGCTATTCGAGTTCACCGTGATGCCTTTCGGGATCACGAATGCACCGTCGACGTTCATGAGCCTCATGAATCAGGTGTCCGAGGCATATCTGGATGTGTTCGTCATTATATTTATTGATGACATCCTCATTTACTCGAGGACAGAGGAGGAGCACACACGACATCTGACGCTGACCTTGGAGAGACTGCGGGAGCACCATCTTTATGTGAAGATCAGCAAATGTCAGTTCTGGTTGAGGGAGGTGGCTTTCCTAGGCCATATCATCAGTGGAGCTGGGTTGGGAGTGGACCCGACCAAGATTCAGGCAGTTAAGGATTGGCCGCAGCTGAAGTCGGCCATAGATGTGCGGAGTTTTCTAGGACTTGCCGGTTACTACCGGAAGTTCGTGTAGGGATTTTCTCGTATTGCCCTTCCGCTCACATCCCTGACAAGGAAGGACGTGCCCTTTGTTTGGACCACATAGTGCGAGGTGGCTTTCTAGGAGCTGAAGGGTCGACTCCCCTCGGCTCCTATACTTGCCCTTCCTTCGGGGAAAGAAGGATTCCGGGTCTACACCGACGCTTCCTACCAGGGTATGGGTGTGGTGCTGATGCAGAATGGTCATGTGATAGCATACACTTCTCGGAAATTGAAGAAGCATGAGCAGAACTACCCAGTTCATGACTTGGAGATGGGAGCGGTCATATTCGCTCTGAAAATTTGGCGACACTATCTATACGGTGTCCACTGCGACATATACTCTGATTACAAAAACTTGAGGTATGTGGACACGCAAAAAGAGCTGAATATCAGGCAGAGACGGTGGGTGGAGTTTCTAGAAGATTATCAGTACGAGATGCACTACCACCCAGGGAAGGCGAATGTGGTGGCAGATGCGCTGAGCCGGAAGGCCACAACCTCTGGAGCAGGGCCACAGTTGATGGCCTTGGAGTTGGTCCATATGTTAGAAAAGATGCAGATATCCTTTGTGTCCGAGAATCACCGTGAGTTGTACCGGGAGTACCTAGTGTCATTGATTGCCCCAGATGACATTAGATACCGAGTTAGAGATGGGCAGAGGCAGGATGCCCATCTAGAGCCGATATTCCAGGCCTTAGAAGCAGGCACTGCTGGGAATTACACGTTGAGGGATGGTCTAGTGTGTTTCAGAGGACGAGTGTACATACCAGAGGGAGGCCAGGTCTGGGAGGATATTATGATGGAGGCCCACTGCAGTCGGTAATCGGTACATACGGGGATTACAAAGATGACTACGGATCTGAAGAAGACCATGTACTGGCCAGGCATGAAGAAGGATATCACCTACTTCATGACCCACTACGAGGCATGCCAGCTAGTGACGGAGGAGTGCAGAAACCCCGCAGGATTGTTGCAGCCACTCCCAGTGCCGAAGTGGAAATTTGACGACATTGCAATGGACTTTATCCATGGGCTTCCCCAATCACAGACGGGGAACGATTCGATCTGTGTGATCATCGACCGGCTGACGAAGGTAGCTAAATTTATCCCGATCAGGAAGGATGACTCGGTTGGTGTATTGGTTCGGAAGTTTGTGGAGCAATTTGTCCGTTATCATGGCGTACCCAAGTCGATTGTATTGGACCGGGATGGACGATTTATGTCTAGGGAGTGGAGATCAGTGCAGACTTACTTGGGCACTCGAATAACATTCAGTACAACGTTTCATCCCCAGACCGATGGGCATACGGAACGCACTAATCGGACTCTAGAAGATCTGCTGCGACTTTGCATATTGGATCGCGGTGAGCCTTGGGATAAGCTGTTGCCACTGATCGAGTTCTCATATAATAACAGCTACCAGTCCAGCATAGGGATGGATCCTTATGAGGCCCTATACAGACGAAGGTGTAGGACTCCGCTGTCGTGGATACAGGACGTGGATCCGAAGGCTTTGGGTTCAGAGTTTGTTGAGGGCACCGAGGCTCAGGTGAGGCTGATACAGGACAGGATGCTAGAGGCACAGAGCTGACAGGCTAAGTATTATGACGCTTGGCATCGTCAGGTGGAGTTTCGGGTGGGGGACCAGGTGTTCTTAAAGATCCAACCAATGCATGGGCTTTCACGGGTACGCGGTCGAAAGAAGAAGCTCAACCCAAGATATATGGGGCCTTACAGGATCTGGGAGCGGATCGGTACCTTGGCATACATGCTGGAGCTGCCACCGGAGCTGGCAAGTTTGCACGACGTGTTCCATGTATCCTCTCTCAGGATGGCTTTACTACGCCCAGAGCAGCAGATTACGGCCACAGATGGGCCAGTAGCATCTGATCGGTCAGTTCACCTGGAACCGGTACGGATTGACGATAAGGGGATACGAGTCTTGCGCCGCTAGACGGTACCATTGGTCAAGGTTCTGTGGAGGAATCATGGGCGAGAGGAGAACATATGGTAGCCGCAGGACTTGATGCGACAGAGGTACCCAGAGCTCTTCAGTCAGGTACTACTCACAACCTCTCGGGATGTTACAATTTACCTTTCATATTTAAAACCCCGTAGGCCTAACTAGAATTTCGAGGACAAAATTTTTTGTTTATATATTGGGATTTGTAACATCCCTCAGACAACTAGACCCATGGGAGTGGTTTTGTCATGACTAGTTCATGGCAAAATCCTAGGAAGCCCAAAAAGACCAAGTGAACTTGGGAATAAGGTGATTGGGTTGTGTGGTCTGCATATAGTAAATTTTTGAACCATAGTTTAAGATGATCATGGGGCTTCACCAGGACTTCAAGACCCCACCTAACCCTAGAGTGAGGCCAATGGGTCACCTAGGACCCATTGGGGTCCACCCAAGGGGCTAGGTTGACCAAAGTCAACTCTAACCCTAAATGGGTCAAACTGACCTGCATAGGGTCAACTGAAGTTCCCTTAGCCAAGTAGACCCAACATATACCTTCCTAGCCCTAGTGAGAGGCCAATGGGTCACCAAGGACCCATTGGGGTCAACTAAAAAGACTAAGTTGACCAAAGTCAACTCTAGCATGAAAGTGGTCAAAGTGCCCTGCCTAAGGGTCAAGTGACCTCAAAAGGGCCAAGTCAACTCCACCTAGACCTTAGGCGAGGCCAATGGGTCACCAAGGACCCATTAGGGGCAACCTCGAAGACCAAATTGACCAAGGTCAAACCTAGTCAGGTTTAGGTCAAGCTAGCCCTAATGGGCTAACTCAAGCTCAAGCCCAACTCACTTGGGCTAACCTTGTTTTGGTGGATGAAATGGACATGTGGGCTGCTATTGGGTTAGGTAGGAGCCAAAGTTCAGCTTGGTGTGTAGGAGAGAGAAAAATCCACCTATGTAAGAGAGAGAAAGTGAAAGAAAGTAATGGAAGAAGACTTTGGGCTCCTCCTTCCCCTTCCCCAACCTCCCATTCATTGCTCTAGGACAAGGAAGGCAGCCCCAATTCAACCAGCTAGTTTTTAACTGGTTTGAACCAAGTGTCACCCCCTACCTACCATGGCCGCCAACCTTGACTAAGGCCAATAATGGCAATGAAGCCTACAACCACCTAACACCCCATTTCTTCCCCTTAAAAGCTTCACTGGACTCCAGGGATTCATTTCCACCACTTACCTGAAGGAGCCAAGCAGTTCCACTGTACAGTTGCAGAAACCGAGCGGCGCCACCTTCAAAATGGCTTCCCGGCGATCTTGCCGACTTCAGGCCGCCAACAAGGTCCTCCCCCACTCCTTCTTCCATGGGTAGTTCATAGGAATCATTAGGGCAAAGGTTCGGGCTCAATTGAGCCCGATCCAAGTTCAAATTTTCCTGGTTTTTCCATGGACTTCCACTTCTCGGGATCGCTGGAATAGGGCTCTCCGGCGGCTGTGCCGCCGCCTGGCGACAACCACCACCTCAACGAAGGTGGTGGCGGCGGTTGCCGGCCGGGGAGGTGGCTGGATCGCCGGCAACAGCGTCTGGATGAGGCTCCAGGACGGTGGAATCGGGACCGTCGGTTGGAGCTTGAAGACGATGGGATGCCGTCCACTGTTGTGTCAAGATTCGTGCGACAGATGATATAAAACTATAGGATATGATATATGCATTTATTTGATTTCTGTCACACTTAATGCATTTAATGTATTAAATTTTTAAAAATACTTAGAAGCTATTGCAGAGGATATGGTCAACACCAAACTTGTAGCCCTGAGTGTCTACGTTAATTCAAAATTGGTTTGAAACAATTTGGGTGCCTGGTTGGACTAGGGCACCCATTTTGGTGGGCCTATACATAGGGCTATCCTGAGATTTAAAAGGGTGCTCACACTTCATCTTTGGTCCAAATGATTTGAAATTTTGGCAAGGAGTCTCCCTAGACCATATCGAGGTCCTGCACAAAAATGAGAATTTTTGGGGATAATGTTTCTATAGTTTTGGTAAAAATTTAGTAATATTAATATGAATTAATTAATGGATCTAATGACCTCCAAATTCTCCCAAATTTTGGTGAGAGGTTCTTGGGGTCATTATAGGACTCTGTATACAATTTCATCCCATTTGGTGATGATTTGTTTGGGGATTTAGAAAACCCTAGATTTGGCTAAAAGGGGGTAAATATGTCGAAATGCCCCTTTTTGGTTTAAGTGGCCAAATCACCTCAACAGAGACTGAAATTTGGGTCACTGGCTTGTTATGACAGTAAGCACCCCACATGGATTATGGGGTGGATTGGGTGGGTTTGTAAGACTCCCCCTCCGGATCCCAAACACGGCACGAAGAGGGAGTCTTATGCCGGAACAGCCGCCTTGCGGTAGCATTAGCACACGGGCTAACCTTGTACCACAAGACGCCTATACCGCCCGGCTACAACCATATCAATATAACATGCAACAAACCAACAAATAAGTAAACCAAACAGGAAGTCAAATCCACATTAAGTTATAAAGTCCAAAACATCAATAAAGAGATCTAAAAAGCTTCTACAAAATATAATAGTACAGCTAAACATCATTGCCCAAACGGCTACATCAGAGAATTAAACACTAACAACAGTAAATTTGACGGTATCGACGCACCGATGTGATTAAGCTCTGTAAGTTTTGGCCTGGCTGTCCAATGCGTATTCCTGCGGCTGCTCAACCTGCGGCTTGAAAATCGTGAAAAATTTGAAGACGTAGCCAACTTGGTAGTCGAAACGAC